>JAUELO010000018.1:2004534-2022078 GCA_032357855.1 Amphibolips quercusostensackenii
CTTGAAATAATTTTTGAAAAGATCTTTTTTTTTATTTATTGATGAATGATAACATTAGGATGAAAAAATGAAATTTTTGAAAAAATAACGCAAGCAACGGAAAAAAATTAAACAAAAATTCTGCACCTAAAAAACACCTACTTATTATTTATTAAACACTTTTTTATAGCACGCGTATTTTTAATTCAAATTGCAAAAAATAACATTAAAAATATTTTTTTTTCAAGAAACGACAAAAAGTACGACAGAAAAAGTGTAAAACAAAAGTTGTTTACCCAAAAAAGAGATGGTGGTTTTTGCGTTAGTCGTGGAAAAGAACAATGAAAAGAAATTAATTTTTGGACAAACGACACAAGCTACGAAAAAAAGTTAACAGACAAAAGTTGTTCAGCAAAAAAAAAATCCAATTTTGGTATCAATCATTTTTTTATGGGATGCAAAGTTTTTGTTTTAATCGTAACAAAATAAAATTGAAAATAAAAAAATACCATTTTAGGACAAACGATACAAGCTAGGAAAAATGTGAGGACAATTGTTGTTTGCCCAAAAAATAACTCAAAATTTTTTATTATTTATTTTTTTATAGAACGCGTGGTTTTTGTTCAAATCGTAAAGAATAACATTAAAAATAAATAATTTAGTTTTTGGAAAAACAACACAAGGCGTGAAAAAAATTATTTTTAAAAAGTTTTTCACTCTAAAAAATGCTAAAAATTTCTCATTCATAATTTTTTGATGGGACGCGAAGCTTTGGTTTTAATCGTAAAAAATAAAAAAAATAAACATTTTTGGAAAAACGACAAAAGGTATGAACAAAAATTTCAAAACAAAAGATGTTTACCCAATAAAGAGATACAAATTTGATAATAATCATTTTCTGATATGACGTGTGGTGTTGTTTAAATCATAAAAAAAATAATAATAATAAATTAAGTTTTTGGACAAACGACACAAGCTACAAAAAAAACGAGACAAGCGTTGTTTAACCAAAAAGAGCTACAAATTTGCTATTTATCATTTTTTCCTGAGATGAGAAGTTTTTGTATTAATCGTAATAAAATAACATTAAAAATAAAAAAATGAAATTCTAGGACAAACGATACAAGCTATGAAAAAATGTAAGGACAACAGTTGTTTTCCTAAAAAAATAACTACAAATTTTTAATTTTTAATTTTTTTACAGAACGCGTGGTTTTTATTCGAATCGTAAAAAATAACATTGAAGATAAAAAATTCAATTTTTGGAAAAACAACACAAGGCGTGGAAAAAATTATTTATAAAAAGTTGTTTATTCTAAAAAGAGCTGAAAATTTCTTATTCATAATTTTTTTATGGGACGCGTAGTTTTGGTTTCAATCGTAAAAAATAACAAACAAAAATATTTTTGGAACAACGGCAAAAGGTACAAAACCATTTGTTAAACAAAAGTTTTTCACCCAAAAAGGAGATACAAATTTGTTATTTATCATTTTCTGATAGGACGTGTAATGTTGTTTAAATCGTAAAAAAAAAATAATAATAAATGAAATTTTTGGACAAACGACACAATCACGAAAAAAAAAACGATTGCTGTTCAACCGAGAAAGAGCTACAAATTTGATATTATTCATTTTCTTCTGGAATGAGAAGTTTTTGTTTGAATCCTGATGAGATAACACTGTAAATAAAAAAATTAAGTTCTAGGACGAACGATACACGATATGAAAAAAAATGCTAGCACCATGGTTGTTCATCCAAAAAATAACTACAAATTTATTTTAATTTAATTTTCTATAGAAAGCGGAGTTTTTGTTTTATTTGTCAAAAATAAAATGAGGCATACAGAAATTAAATTTTTTGATAAACAATACAAGGCATAGAAAAAATTAATAAACAAAAGTTGTTCACCCAAACAAGATCTACAAATCAATAATCAATTATAAATTTTTGATAGAATGAATATTTTTTGTTCAAATTGTAAAAAATAACCATGAAAATAAACAAATTAGATTTTTGGTAAAAAGACACAAAGTGCAATAAAATGATAATTAACAAAATATTTTTTTATAGAATAAGCACTTTTTTCAGTTACAAAAGAAGTTAAAAATAATTCTTTTTTTGCAGAAGATTCAACAATTTAGTTTAAAAAATGAAGATAGTTCATTTTAGTTAAAAATCCATCTTTTTTATCAACAATTTAAGTAATTTGTTGAAAAATCTTTTCTTTTGTCTAGAAATTTATTTTTCAATTGAAAATTTCACTATTCCAGTTGAAAATTGATTATTGTAGATAAAAATTAACCCGTTCAGTAAGAAATTTTTACTATTTAGTTAAAAGAGAATCAAATTCATCTTATTTTTTGTCGTTTTTTTTATTTTCCTCAAGGGATATAAATGACACACTGCCATCGAAGTACGACAATCCGTCGGATCGTTGGATCAAAAAGCGCTTTGCTTTAAGAATATAAAAATTCCTGTAAGTTTCGCTGGCTAAACTTCTAAGAATGCATTTGTTCATGACCGGAAAACACCGCTTTGAGATGAAAACTCATTGCAGTGGAAAAATATTAAAGGGAAATTCAACAGGAATGAAAAAGAAAATAACTGGAAAAAGGAGTTGAAAGTAGGAAAGGAACAGAAGCGTCATCCTTTATATCGTTCTTCCTTCCTACCTTCCTTTTATTCGGAATTTCAGAGTTTGTTCCTAAAATTGTCACTTAGATGTGAGAATTCACCTTTTACTCTTCAACAACTTTACTTTGAAAATAAAATTTCGTGATTTGAGTCAGGCCTGAGCATTACATTTTTTTTCCAAGTAAAACTTCTTTTGGTACGAGATTGAATTGAAAAAAACGGACGACTGCACGACCAGGCAGGATGTGTATCGAGAAATCTCTCTGTCTCTCTCTAATTTTTTCCTTTTCTTCTATCCCCTTTCCCTTTTCCCTTTTCCTATTCCCACAAGGGGAGGGTAAAAGGGAAAGAAAAAGAGAAAAATGTGAAATAAAAGGAATAAGATGAAAATAGGAAAGAAGAAAGGGAAGAGGGAAAAGAAAAAAGTTAACAGGGAAATTGAAAGGAGAAAAGAAACAGGTAAAGTGAAAAGGAGAAGGAGAAAATAAATAGGTGAAACTAAAAAGGGGAGAAGGGGGAAAAAGGAAAGCGGAAAAGGGAAAAGGGAGAGGAGAAATGGAAAAAGGGAAAAGTGTGAAGGGAAAGAGAAAAAGGGTAAATAAAAGGGGTAATTGAAAAAGGGGAAGGGGAGATAAGAAGGGGGAAAGAGAAACCGGCGAAAGAGCAAGTGAAGAGGAAAAATTGAAAATAGGAATTGAAGAGGGAAAAATGAAAGTGAAAAGTGGAAAAGTGGAAGAAGAAATGGAAATTCGGAAGTGAAAAGGGAAAAGGGGGATGGAGAAAAGTAGAATGGGACCAGAAAAGGGGTAAGAGAAAAAATAGAAGGTGAAACTGTAAAGTGGAAAAGGTTTTGTAGAAAATGAAAAGGGGAAGATAAGGAAGGAAATAGGAAAAGGGGAAAGGAGGAAGGAAAAGAGGAAAAGATAAAATAAAAGGGGAAATAGAAAGGGGGAAGGGCAAGGGAAAAAAAGAGAAGAAGAAAGTAAAAAGGAAAATTGAAAGTGAAAAAGAGAAGGGTAAAGTAAGAATAAGAAAAAGAAAAGGGGAAATAAATAAGCAAAACTGAAAAGTGGGAAAGGAGATGAAAAAATAGAAAGGGGAAGAGGTAAAGGGAAATGGAAAAAGGGAAAAGTAAGAAGGGAAAGAGAAAAGAAGTAAATGAAAAGGGGGAATAGAATGGAAAAAGTAAAAATAGGGAAGGGGGCAATAAAAAAAGAGGAAACGGAAAGTGAAAAGGTGAAATTAAGAGAAGGAAGTGAAGAGGACAAAAGGAGAGTAAAAAGTTGAAAAAAGGAAGGGGAAATAAAAAGTCGAATGTAAAAAGGGGAAAGTAGAAAACGGAAAGGGAAAAAGGCAGAGAAAAATAAGAAAAGAAAAAGGGGGAAAGGAAAAGACGAAAAGGTAAAATATTAAGAGTAATTTAAAGAAGGAAGGGGAACGGGAAAGTAACAGAGGGGAAGAAAAGTGAAAAGGGAAAAGGATCAGATGAAAAGGTGAAACTGTAAAAGGGAAAAGTGTATGAAAAAAATGAAAAAGGGAAGAGGAAGATGAAAATATAAAAAAAAAGGGAAAAGGGGGAAGGTAAATAGGAAAAGGGGAAATGAAGGATAGAAATGGAAAGTTTAAAGGAGAAAAAAAAGTAAAAAGAATAAGTAGGAAAGTAGAAAATGGAAAGGGAAAAAGGCAGAGAAAAATAAGAAAAGGAAAAGGCGGAAAGAAAAAGACGAAAAGGGGAAATAATAAGGGTAATTTAAAGAAGGAAGGGGGAACGGGAAAGTAACAGGGGAGAAGAATAGTGAAAAGGGAAAAGGATCAGATGAAAAGGTGAAACTGTAAAGGGGAAAAGTGTATAAAAAAAATGGAAAAGGGAAGAGGAAGATGGAAATATGAAAAAAGAAAAGGGAAAAGGGGGAGGTAAATAGGATAAAGGGGAAATGAAAGATAGAAATGGAAAGTTTAAAGGAGAAAGACAAGTAAAAAGAATAAGAGAAAAGGTGAAGAGGAAAAGAGGGAAAGGAAGAAATGGGAAGCGGAAAGCAAAAAAATTAAAAGGGGATGAAGAAAATCGAAAGGTGGAAAGGGACAGGAAAAAGAGAAAAGAGGGAACGAAAAGAGAAAAAGCATGAATGAAAGGGGAAAATTAAAATGTAAAAGGGAAGAGGGGGAAGGGGATAAGGGTATGAGAAAAATGGAAAGGGGAAAAAGGGTTAGGGAAAAGGGAAAAACCTTAGTTGCATCAGGTTGCGTCATGCGTCCTAATAAAAAAAATGGTTCGTGCAGCTCTAACTGTTAACGGGTGGACGGTACGGATTTATGTTAAAGGCCAAATAATTTCCAGAAATCAAAAAAATTTTAAGGAATTTTCAAAGAGTTTGGTCAGATTTTTAAAGATTAAAAGGTATTTTGAAGAATTTGATCAAATTAAGGGGATTTTATAGGGCCTGAAATTATTTTTAAAAAAATGTCAAGGGACTTCATAGAATCTTGTCGGATTTCCAAGGATCCTAATTTATTGTAAAAGATTCCAAAAAAATCAAGAGATTTAAAGAATTCCAACAGAATTAGTGAGTGATTTGAAATAATTATGAGGGATTTGCAAGGATTTTAATTTATTAAAAAATATTCCAAAGAACTTTTTATCGGATTTCAATAATATTAAGAATGCCACAGAATTTCAAGAGACAATTTTGTTTGAATTTTAAAAATTTCAAGAAATTTTTGCAGCATTTTATCAAATCAATTATTTTATTTCATTTTCAAGTTATTTTAAAAGATTTCGAAGAATCTGCAGAAATTAAAAAATTTTCACAGAATATAAAACAAGTTTGTGAGTGTTTCACAGATTTTAAGGAAGTTTAAAGAATTTCAACCATCAAGTATTTTAAAGATTTAAGTGGATTCTACAAATTTCAAAGGCTTTCTAGAGAATTTTAGAAAATAAATTTTTTTATTTTTATTTTAAATGGATTTTAAAAGATTTTAAAAAATCAACGGAGATTAAAAAAAATTCAAAAGATATCACAGAAATTGTTAGCATTTTCAAAAATTTCAAAGAATTTAATAGAATTTCAACCACGAAGTATTTTTAAGATTTTAGGGAAGAAGCGAAATGGGAAA
Organism: Amphibolips quercusostensackenii; assembly: GCA_032357855.1. Lineage (NCBI taxonomy): Eukaryota > Metazoa > Arthropoda > Insecta > Hymenoptera > Cynipidae > Amphibolips > Amphibolips quercusostensackenii. The sequence continues at coordinate 2,010,266 of JAUELO010000018.1, forward strand.
CGGGAAAGGGAGAGGAAAAAAGGAGAGAAAAAGGGGAATAGGGAAGGGAAAAGGGAAACATTAAAAAGGGACAGGAAAAAGAGGAAATGTGAAAGGGGAAGAGAGAGGGAAAAAGGAAACGAGGAGAAGTAACAGAGAAAAACAGAGTTTTCTTGATCTAGGCCAGCAAAAGCGGAAAGAGGGAAACGGAGATTGTAAAAGGAAAAAAAGAAAAGGAAAAACGGAATAAGAGAAACGGGGGAAGGGAAAAAGAGAAAATGAAAGAGGAAAAGCAAAAATATAAAAGGGAAAAAGAAAACAGGAAGTAGGGAAGGGAAAGGAAGAGATGGAAATGAAAAAGGGAAAGGAAGAAATGAAAATAAGAAAGTGTAAGAGAAAAGGGAAAGGTGAAACGGAAATGTAAAAGGGTGAAAAGTAAAGGGGGAATAAGGGGAAAGGAAAATGGAAGAGGCGAAGGCGAGAAGTAAGATAGGAACAGAGACATTTCTTGATCTAGGACAGGAAAAAAGAAAAAGGGGAAATGGATATTCAAAAAGGGAAAAGAGAAAAGATAAAAGGGAAAAGGGAAGGGGTAAAGGAGAAAGGGAAATGGAAAAGAGAAAAAGAAAAAGAGAAAGGGAAAAATGGTAATGGAAAAGGGGAGAGAGGAAAATGTCATTGGGAAAGGGAAAAGGAAAAAGAGAAAATGAAGGGTAAGTACAAAAGCGAAAAGAAGAAAACGGGAAAAGGAAAAAAGGAAAAGAAAAAGGGAAGGGGAAAGTAAGAGAAAAACAGAGAGATTTCTCGAACCAGGCCAGGAAAACGGGAAAAGGGAAAATAAGAAAAGGGAGAAGGGAGAAATGGGAAATCAAAATCTAAAAAGCAAGAGGTTAAAGGAAAAAGGGATAAAAAAAAGTAAAAGGAAAGAAAAAAAGGAAAAGGAAAAGAGAAAAGAGAAAAAAGAAAAAAGGGACAATTTAAAATTAGGAAATTTTGCAAGAAAGACCCGTCCATTTTTTTTGTTTATTCTTGCTTTTTTTTCACCTAATTTAATTTAAAGAGTTCTTTAAAACTACTTTGTATTATTAATTTAAAGCATAGAAGTATTAAAAATAAATAGCAGTACATTGCTTTACCCTCTTATTTTTTGATAATCTTAGGCCTTATTTTTTCCTTTTCACTGGGATCTTGTTGCAAAAATATAATAAGAAGGATTTTGACAATTCAAAGCTTCTAATAAAAGAAATAGTGAGAGAAGGGGAAAGGCGAAACAGAATTAAGGAAGGAGGGAAAGAAAAAGAAAAAATGGAGAACGAAAAAGGAAAAATGGAAAGAGGAAAGGGGGAAACGAAAAGGAAAAAAGTAAATGGGGGATAGGAAAGGGGAAAAGGAAAACGAAAATGTGAAAAGAAAAAGCGAAGAGGAAAAGGAGAAAAGTAAGAGATAAACAAAGAGATTTCTCGAACGAAACCAGAAAAAAAGGGAATGAGAAAAGGAAAAAAAGAAAGGGGCAATTTAAAATTAGGAAATTTTGCATGAAAGCCCCTTCCATTCTTTCTGTTGATTCGAGTTTTATCTTTTTTCTAATTTATTTTGAAGAGTTTTTTTTAATACTTCATATTATTATTGATAATATAGAAGTATTAAAAATTAATAACAGTACATTACTTTTCCCTCCTATTTTCTGAAAATCTTAGGCCTTATTTTTCACATATTCACTCGGAGCTTGTTGCAAAAACATAAAAAAAAGAATTTCTACAATTCGAAGCTTCTGATAAAAAATAGTGAGAGAAGGGAAAAGGGGAAATAGTAATTGAGACAGGAGAAAAAGAAAAAAGAAAAGGGAAAACGAAAAAGGGAAAGGGGAAAAAGGAAAGGGAAAACCGAAAAGGACAAAAAGGAAAAAGTAAATCGGAAATAGGAAATGGGAAAAGGGGAAACGGAAAAGGGAAGAGAAAAAGAAGAAAAGTAAACAGTAAACAGAGAGATTTCTCGATTTAGGTCAAGAAAAGAGAAAAAGGGGAAATGAAAATTAGAAAAGAGAAAACAAAAAAAAAGGAAAAGGGAAAATGGTAGGGAAAAAAGAAAAGGGAATGCGAAATATAAAAAGGAAAAGAAAAGGGAAAAATGGTCATGGAAAAGGGGTGAGAAAAAAAGGGAAATAGGAAAGGGAAAATAAGAGAATAAATGGAAAATGGAAAAATGAGAAGAAAGAAGAATAAAGAAAAAAGGGAAGAGGGTAAAGGGAAAGGCAAAAGAGAAAGTGGAAAAGAAGAAAGGGTTAAAGTAAAAAAGAAACAGAAAAAGGGTAAATAAAAATTGAAAAACGGAAAAGATAAAAGGAAGAAGGAAGAAGGAAAGGGGATAAAGCAATAAAAGAAAAAAGAAAAGGGAAAGGGAAAAGGAGAGATTAATGGAAAAGGGGACGGGAGAAGGCAAAAGAAAAAATAAGAAAGAAGGAGGTAAAAAGAAAGAGGAAAGAAAAAAGGGAAAAGAGAAAAGGAAAAAGTAAGAGAAAAACAGAGAGATTTCTCGATCCAGGACAGAAAAATGGAAAAAGGGAATATGAGAAAAGGGTATAAGATAAACAGGAATTGAAGAAAGAAAAAGAGAAAAGGAAAAAGGGAAAGTGAAAATAGGATACGCAAAGGGGACAGGGAAAGGGGAAAGGAAAATAAAAGAGTGGAAGGGAAAGAAAAAAGGGGAAAAGAGAAGAAAAAAGGGGAAAAAGGGCAAAGGGGTAAGGGAAAAGGAAAAGTATCAAATAAATAAAAAAAATTTTCGATCGAGGTCAGGGAAATAAGAAAAGTAAAATAAAAAAAGGAGAATAGAAATTGAATAAGAAAAAAGAGCAAAGGAAGAAGGCAGAAGGGAAAAGTAATAAGGGGGAAGAGAAAAGGAAAAAGGGAAAGTAAAAATAGGATAAAAATAGGGAAAAGGGGACAGAAAATGAAAAAGTTAAAGAAAAAGGGAAATGGGAAAGAGAATTAGTTCAAGAAAAAAGGGGAAAGAAGGAAGGGAAAGGGAAAAGTATAAGAGAAACAAAAATTTCTTGTACCAGAACAGGAAAAGGCCAGTAAAAGGGGACATGGGTGAAGGGAAAAATAAAAGTAGAAATTGAAGAGGGAAAAGGCAAAAGGAAGAAAGAAACTAAGAGATTTCTTAATGCAGTCCAGGAGAATAGAAAAAAAGAAAAGGGGTAACGGAAATTAGAACATGGAAAACAGAAAAGTAAAAAAGAAAAAAGAAGGGAAAAAGGAGAAGGGAATGAGAAAAAGGAAAAGAGAAAATAGGAAAGACAAAGGGAAAAGGAAAAAAAGGGAAGAGGAAGAGAAGAGAAGGGAAAGAGAAAAGTAAAATAAAAAAAGTAATAGGGAAAGGAAAAAGGGCAAGATAAAAAAGGAAAGGGGAAATAAAAGAGTAAAAGGGAAAGGAAAAGGGGAAAGAAAAAAGAAGAAATGTGGAGGGGAAAGGGGAAAGTAACAAAGAAACTGAAATTTTTTGGTTCAGGCCAGGGAAAAGCCATAAAAAGGGGACTGAAGTAGGGTGAAAGGGGAAGGATAAAGAAGGAAAGAGAAAAAGGAAAGGTGAAGGTGAAAAAAGGAAAGAGGAAATGGAAAAAGAAAAGGAAAAAGAGGAAACAGAAAGGGGAAAAGAAGCAGGGAAACGGGAAAAGTTCGAAAGAAGCAGAGAGATTTCTCAATTCAGGCTAGGAGAAGGGAAACATGAGAAAAAGGAAACGGAATTCAAAAAGGGAAAACAGAGAAGAAAAAAGGAAAAGGGAGAAGGGAAAAGGAAAAAAGAAAATAAAAAAGGAAAAGGGAAAATAGAAAAGGGAAAAGGAAGAGAAAAAAGGAAAAGAGAAAAGGGAAATAAAGAAGTTAAAGGGAAAGGAAAAAGGGAAAAAGGAAAGGGAAAAGGAGAAAGCATGAGAGAAACAGAGCTTTATTGGTCCAGGCCAGAAAAAGGCCAGGAAAAGGATACAGGGGTAAAGGAAAAGAGAAGAGGGCAAAAGAAAAAGGGAAAGGGAAAAAGCAAGAGAGAAACAGAGAAATTTCTCAAAAAAGGCCAGAAAAAGGAGTAGGGCTAAAGGGAAAGAAGAAAGGGGAAATTGGAAATGAGAAAGGGAAAAGGGAATAAGTAATAGAAAAACAGAGAGATTTCTTCATCCAGGCCAGGAGGAGGGAAAAAAGAGAAAGGGAGAAAGGAAGAGTAGAATAGGAAAAGAGAAAAGTGAAATAAAAAAGTAAACAAGAAAGGAAAAAAGGAAAGTGAGAAAGGAAAAATGTAAATGAAAACGTAAATGAGAAAGAAAAAAGGAAAAAAGAAAAAGGAAAGGTGGAGGGAAAAGCGTAAAGGGGATAAGGGATAGGGGAAAGGGGAAAGCAAGAGCGAAACAGAGATTTCTCGGTCCAGGCCAGGGAAAGGCTATAAAAAGGGGACAGAAGTGAAGTGAAAGAAGTAGAAAAAACGGGAAAGGGGGAATAGAAAAGAAGAAAGTGGAAATAGAATAGGAACCGAAAAGGGTAAAGGAAGGAGGAAAAAGGAAAAGGGGCGAAGTCTGAGAGAAACAGAGAGATTTTTGACCTAGGCAAGCAAAAGGAGAAAGGGGACCAGAGAATGGGGGAAGTAGAAATAAAAAAGGGTGAAAATAAGAGAGAAACAGAGAGATTTCATGATCCAGGCTAGGAGAAGGGAAAAAGGGGAATAAGGGAAACGAAAATTAAAAAAGGGAAAACAGGAAAGAAGAAAAGGAAATAAAAAAAGGGAAAGAGAAAATAAGAAAGGCATGGTAAACAAGAAAAGGGAGAAGGAAGAAGGAAGAGGAGAAAAGAGAAATAGGAAAGGGAAATAAAAAGTAAAAGGGAAAGGAAAAAGAGAAAGAAAAAAAGGGAAAGGAGAAATAAAAAAGTTAATGGGAAAGGAAAAAGGAAAGGATCGAAGGGGAAAGGTGTAGGGGAAAGAGGGAAGAGAAAGCAAGAGTTATGTAGAGATTTCTCGGCCCAGGCCAGGGAAAGGCCATGAAAAGGGGACAGGGGTAAAGTAAAAGGGGAAGAAGAAAAGGGGAATAGGAAAGGGGAAACAAAAAGTTGGAAGGGAGGAGGAAAAAGGGAAAGGGGGAAAGCATGAAAAAGACAGAGATATTTCTCGATCCAAGACAGAAAAAGGGGAAAAGGGGAACAGAGAATGGGGGAAGGCAAAGGGGAAAAGTAAGAGAGACAGAAAAATTTCTCGTTCTAGACCTTGTCTGGTCGTGCGGTCGTGCGGTCGCCGTTTTTATCAGTTCACTCCCGTCCTAAAAGATGTTTCACTTTTAAATTTATCTGCAATAAGCTTTTTAAACAGAAAGCCATAGATCATACAGAAATTGGTTTTTTATCACGAAAAGCGAATTCGCAAAGACTATTTCACAATTCCACATGAATGAACTTCTGAAATTGCTGTTGAGATTGATATCTGAAACTGTTTTCTGGTAACATATGGTTATATTAATATTCGGCTTATCAGCGGATTGTGCCTTATCTTAACTGGTTTCCAATTGGGCCGATTCGCTTCGAACTAATCCTATTATTATGGGAAGTAAAAATAAAAGAGAAAATAACGATACAGTTTATGTATAATGTATTGAATATTTGAAGAGTAGGGTGATCCGAAAATGCATTACAAAAAATTTTTTTTCTAATTCTCATGCAAATCTACGGGAAATTTGTTTTAATTCACACAAAATCCACGTCTTTTTTTCTTATTGGAAATACCATAAGATAAAAAGACGTTTTTTTGAATTTTTTAAAGATCGTCCGTATTATCTTGATCGTGTTAAAGCTCAACATTTCTCTCTATAATAAATCATAGAATATTAATAAAATATTACTTTTTTAATATCACCCGTGTAAGTGTGCCTTATAGAGCCCGCAAAAAAACCCCATAAGTGAAAAAATGGGTTTTGCGAGTTTTTGGCGCTAATTATACATTTTTTTGCGGTTCTTAATGCAAATTGTTCCTAATGCATACAATATTACCTTATACTGATATTAAGACGTTTATATTAATTGTTTCAAAAATTTAATATTTTTTTTAGCAATTTTCTTTTAGAATAAAGATAGAAAGTGTCGTTTTTTTAATTTTTAACTTTTTGTCTATTTTCCACTTGAAATGACTTGATAATAATTAAAATTTAGCAAAAATAATTTTTTAAACAAATTATTATTGTTTATAACTATCTTGTTTTGAATAAGCGCTAGAAAGTTGCGTTTTTTTTATTTGAGATTTTCTTTTACTTTAAGGTTAGGAATAAATAATTAATATTAAACTAAGAGAAGATAGTTGTGAACAATAATAATTTGTTCAAACAACCATTTGTTAAGTTTAATTATTCATTACTTTATTAAATGAAAATTGAGTAGAAGGTTAAAATTTTTAGAAAAAACCGCAACTATCTAGCATTATTAACGAAGACAATATTTAAAAATAATATAATTTGCTTAAATAATTATTTTTGCTCAAATGAAATAATTATTAAGTCACTTGAAGTAAAAAGCAGACAAATAGTTAAAAATTTAAGAAATAACCGCAACTTTATAGCATTCTTAAAGTTAAATATTATTAAAAATAAAAATAAATTTGTTTAAAAATTAATTTTTTATACTTCGATTAATTATTTAACTTACTCTAATTAAAAATTAGACAAAAAATTGAAAATTAAAAAAATTGTCCGAAAAAAAAAATTTTTTAAAACGCGTTTTCTAGCTCTATTCTAAAAAAACGGCTAAAAACTGTGATTATTTGTTTAAACAATTCATATAAACATTTCATTACTAATTATCAATTTCCATTTAAAATAATTATATTTCTTGCAAGCAAAGAATTTTTATTCAAGCAGATCAATTTTAAAACAATTAGTTGAATTTTTAACGAAGAAATGAAAATTTAACCCAGTAGTTTGATCAGCAAACTTTCAAACGAAATAAATGTGTGAGTGTAGAATTTTTGCCTTTCTCTTTTCCCCATTTCCCCTTCCACTTATTTATTTTTGATTTTTTCTTTCCCCTTTTTCGTTTTCCCTCTTTTCCTTTTTCTATTTCCCTTTTCCTTCTCTCTTTTCCGATTTTATTTTATCGAATTTTCCCTTTCCCTCTTTTTTTTCTTATTTCCCTTTTCGTTCTTCTCACCCTTTCCATTTTTTCTTTCCCCCTTTAAAAATAATACACTTTTTAACCAAAAAAATTTACTTTCCCCTCTAGCTTTGCTGGGATTCAAACCTAGGTCAAGAGATTGACGGTCCGGTGCTTCAACTCACAAAGTTCTGTAGCTTAGTTGGTTGAATTTTGAGTTATATTAAGATTTTAATTTAAAATAAAAAACAGTGGAATTTAACAAATGAAAAAAACGAATCTTCACAAAAATACTTAAATTCTCAGGTAAAACAAATTAATTTTTAACAAAATAGTTGAATTTTTTTACAAACACAAAATTTTTTTGTTAATAATGAGAAAAAGCGTCAATAAAATTATTAAAATTTTAAGCCAGAAAACAAATTTTTAACAACATAGTTAAATTTTTAACCAAAAAGCATGACCTTATAAAAAACTCTTAAATTTTTAACAAAACAATTCAATTTTGAATTAAATAATACAATTTTTAAACGAAAAGCATAATTTCTTGACTAAATATTTAGAAGTAGATTTTTCACTAAAAAAAAATAATTTTTCTCTCCAGCTCCGTGGGGATTCGAACCCAGGTCAACAGATTAACAATCTGGCGCTTTAACCCATGAACATCTGTAGCTTAGTTGGTTAAATTTTCATTTATTTTACGATTTTAGTTTAAAAAAAAAACAGTTGGATTCAACAACAAAAAAAAGAATTTTCAACAAAATACTTACAATCTGAGTTTAAACAGATTAAGCTGTTTGGCAATAAAGATAAGAAATGTCAATAAAATTGTTAAATTTTTAAGACAGAAGACAGATTCTTATAAAATTAGTTAAATTTTCAACCAAGAAGCATAAATTAATAAAAAGATGGTTAAATTTTCAACAAAATAATCTAATTTTGAACTAAAAATCAAATTTTTTACCAAAAAGGATGAAATTCCTAACTAGATATTTAAGAGTAGCCTGAGTAACAAAAAAAAAAACTTTCCTCTCTAGCTCTGCTGGGATTCAAACCCAGTTCAACAGATTACCAGTCTGGTGCTTTGACCCACGAAGCTCTGTAGCTTAGTTCGGTAGTGTACCAGACCTGCAATCTGTAGCCCTGGGTTCGAATCCCAGTAAATCTGAAGAGGAATTTTTAACAGCTACAGATTTTTACTGCTTTGTTGTAGACTAGAAAATCAAAAATTGTCATTTTATAAAAAAAAATTGTTTCACCACACAAGTCAATAACATTACATCGTAAATCAAGAATGAACTTTCAAGCACAAATTTTCAGATAGTCTTATTGGGTTCTGTCAATTCAGTTTGCTTTTGAGTAAAAGAAGGGTTTCCTACGAAACCTTAAAAACGAAAAAAATAGGGAAACAGAGAAAAGAATATAAAGCCTGACACAAATAACTAGAAAATTTGATCATTTTTTACTGAGTAATAACATTTTAAATATAAATGAAATTTCATTTCTAGGACTTTTAAAATATTAAGTTGTAAAACTGAAAATTTTGCTTCAAAATTTCTGAACAAATTTAGGTTATGTTGGTGCGTTTTACTTGAAATTTGTATTTTTAAACAAAAATCATTAGATTTGAATCCAATGACTTTTGTGTAAAATAAAAGAATTGAGAAAGAAGAAAAGATGTACGTGTTGGGTATAAAGGGGATAAAGGTGATAGTGGGGAAGGAAGTAGGAGCAGAGCGAGAGGTAGTAGAAGAGAGAGGAAGGAAATTAAGAGGTGAGGAGAAGTACACAAAAAGGTAGTTTGGAAGGGAAACGAAAGCAAAAGTAGGCGAAAAGTGCGTTAGGGGGGAAGGAGTGAGGAAATATAGAGGCATGGGTGAGGAGGGTTCAAGAGGTAAGAGCATTGCGGAGAGGAAACGTAATTTAGGGGAGGTAAATGACGGGAGAGTAATAGAAAATAATAAGTAAGAGGAAGTTTGAGTGACGAGGAAAGTCAGGGAGGGATACGAAAAGGCAATAAGGTTAAAAGTTCGTTAGGAAAGAGGAGTGAGGAAATATATTTGCATGGTTGAGGAGGGTTCAAAAAGTAAAAGGATCCTGGATTAGGAGCGTAATTTCAAAGGAGGTAAATGATAAAAAAAGATGGTATGAGAAGAAGGGCAGACAAGAGAAGTGAATATAATTAATCAGAGGGGGAGTGGGATAAGTGAATAGTGTAAAGAAGTTATAATGAATAAAAAGTGAGAATAAGTTGAAGTAGTGAGGAAAGTAAGGGAGAGGTACGAAGGAGCAAGAAGATGAAAAGTGGTTGAAGCAGGGTGAGTGAGGTAATATAATGTCATAAGAGTGGAGAGTACAAGAGATAAGAGGCAAATTTGAGGAAGGCGGATGAGTGAAAGCGAGTCGTTGGAGAGTAGGGCAGACAGAAGTAATAAATATTATTAATGGGAAGGATAGTAAAAGAAGTTAAAGAGGTAAAGAAGGTAAGAGAAAGTATGCGGTACACATTTTGTAGGCCCATCACGCCCATTTTGAATAATTTTGAAATTATTTTTTCGATTCTTTTTTTAGAAAGACGTATGAGCCTACGAAGTGTTACTCAAAGTTCCGACTAGATTTGAATTCGGAGACTTACGACATGAATCACGAAAGGCGTGGAGTGGCTTTAATCTTCAATCAGATACACTTTGAAAAGATGACTCCAAGAAAGGGCACGATTAAGGATTGCAAGGATTTTAGTAGAATTTTGAAAAGCCTCGGTTTCGAAGTGCGCATTTACGAAGACAAAAGTACCAAAAATATTCACGAAATTTTAAAATCAAGTAAGCACTTCTTCTTTATCCTACTACATAATCAATACTTACAGATTTTTACGCTTGTAATCTAAACGACATCCGTTTTCTATTTCTTTTACTTTCACTTTTCTTCTATCTCACTCTCATTTCACCATTTTTCCACATCCATTTTTTTACTCTTTTTCATTTGCCCCTTTAGCCCCCTCAAAGTTCTTTATCCACTTCTCACCTATTACATCTTCCCTAAGAATCTTTACCATATTCTCTTGCCAGCTTTCTCATTCTTTCGTTCCTCTCCTACATCCTTTCCAAACATACTTTCATGTGTTCTCCTCCAAGTGAGGTATTCTGCACTTTCTTATCTCTTTCTTTTTCCAATACTTACCCTCTCTTACCTTGCTTCCTAATCTAAACTAGCTATTCTGATCCAACTTTTCTCTCTCTACATCCCTTTCTTACATACTTGACATTCCTTTATTTTTTATTATCTAATACTATTTACTATATTTTAATTCCTAAATCATTTCCCATCTTTTAATTAATTGTCTTTCCCTGACCCTTCTCCTTAATTCCTCATACCCTACTCTATCCCCATCTCCTTTCTTCTACTACCTTAAAACAATTCATTACTGATTCCCCTTACTTTTCCTACCTTAACTTTGTATCAAATTGCTCACCCTAACTCCTCATAATTTTTTTTTCTTTATTTTTTTTCTGAGTTTAGGATAATTATATGGAATAAATGTGCGCTTAGAGGACAACCTTGCCTTTCCCCTCTCACTTACCAGAAAATATTCCCTACTCTATCTTTTTTCCTTAACCTCTTTCTCCAATCTCTCCGACAAAACTATTACGTATAGTTCATACAATTTTGGAATCAGCGTCATACTCCTATAATCCTTAAGCTCCTTCACTTTGCCTTTCATTACTAGTGGTTCCACTCCTCCTTCTTTTCATAACTCTAATTATCCTTTTCTTCTCGATGCTCTATTACATATTCTCTATGCCTATTCTTTCAGTTTTGTCCACATCTTTCTATTTTTAGACTTTATTAAAAATTTTTTTTTTATAGCAGGTGCCTTTTTATCTTTCATTATTCCAAACACCTTGAATATTTTTTCCTTGTTATGTCATCTTCTTTATCTCTTTTTGTACCATATTTTTCTTCTTTTTTAATTTTTCTCTCTACTCCTTGCAGAAAATCCATGATATTATTTTTTTATTCTACCAACCTAATATCAGTGTTTTCTCTTTTTTTTCCTATTTTTCTTCATTTGCTACCTTCGAAACCTCTTCTTCCGTTCTTGCTTCCTCCGAATCTTTCTTAAAACTTTCACTTTCCTTCTCTTTCTTCTGATCACACTCTTCAGTGTACTTTTTTCTACTATATTCTTCTCGACTACTTTCCCCCTTTCTTCGTTTTCTTAGTACTTTCTGACTATCTTTTTTCCTTTGCATTTTCCATCCTATCCACTTTTATGTCTTCCTTCACTGACTTCATTTTTGCTTGTGCACTCAAATCCTTCTCTTATTTCTTCTATAATTATTTTTACTTCTCCGTCCACAATCACCTATTCTATTTTAATATTGCTGACCTTTTCTTTTACCTGTTATCTTTCTTTCTGATTCAGCAGCTCCACCTTTTCTGCTTCAACTTCTTTCTTCAATCTTTCCGACAAAATTGTTACACATACTTTACACAATGTTGGCATCAGCGTCACACACCTATAACCTTTCACTTCCTACCCTTTGCCTTACTTCACCATGGGTACTACTACTCCTTTTTCAGAACTCTGTTAACCCCTCTTTTCCCCAAACTCTGTCACACATCAACCATGCCAATTCCTTTAATTATGTTTAACCATATTTCCAGACTTCATTTGGAATCTCATCCTTATTAGGGTCCTTTCCATCTTTTATTATTTCT
>JAUELO010000018.1:2028878-2048546 GCA_032357855.1 Amphibolips quercusostensackenii
CAAAGATGCTACATGTTTAAGAATCATAATCCTCTTAAGGTCTTCTGTAGAAACATTTGCAGTTTTCCATGATGCTTTTTCAAAGCTAATTGAATCAATGTATAAGAATTAATTTTTAAACATTATTTTGGTTAGACCAGTATAATAAATAAATATCCATCAGTGGCCTCTGTCAGCATATGCGTCTATTTGTTAATGTTCGTTAATAACGCATTTTGATGCATATCTGTATCCTCTTCTACTTATTGTTAGCAAAATATTTTTGAAAATCTAAACAAAAATCATGTTTGCTTTTCACGGTTTTCGGAATAAAAAGCTAGGCTTTTTTATTCTTTAATGATGTTAGATATGCAGAAATTGTAATCTTTTCCAAGTATTTTGTTTAAACCTTTGCAGTTGTTTATGATATTTTTTGTTTAAAACCAACTAAATAGTTTTTGAAAAAAAAATTTGAAAAAATTATTTTGTTTTGACTGATTAAATAAACAAAAACCTTCTTTAGCAACTATTAGTATTTAGGCTTATTTGTTAATGTTATTCAACGACGCGTTTTTATGCTATAAATAAATTATATTATAATTTATAGTTTACAAAAGCTTTTTGAAGCTATAAAACCGATATTTTACAAATATCATTGTACAACTAGTAGCACTTTTTTTTATTCTTTGGCGATGCTACATGTGTAGAAACCGTAATTTTTTCGAAGTCGTTCGTAGAAACCTTTGGAGTTGTCCATGGTGTTATTTGTTTAAATCCAATTAAATTATATGAAAAAAATTTTTGTTAAATTATTTTTGGTTAGGCCGGTTCAATGAATAAATAACTGCTAGTGGCTCCTTCAACTGTATTTGTTTATTTATTGATGCTGTTTGACGACAAGTTTTGACGCTTATCTGTATCCTTTTTAAGTTTATATTTAGAGAAGACTGCCGAAGCTAGGAAAACGGATATTATTTTTTATTATTATTATTTTATTATTATTATTTTATTATTATTATTTTCCTTTTATAATGGTACTAAATATGTATGAATCATAATCTTCTTTAAGTCTTTTGCAGAAACCTTTTCAGTTTTCCATGATGTCGTTTCCTAAAGACAATTAAATATTTCTATGATGCTAGATATGCCGAAATGGTAATATTTTTCCAATATTTTGTAAAATCCTTTGCAGTTCACGATATTGCTCGCTAAAGCCAATGAAATAGTTTAAAGAAAAATAATTTTAGAAAATAATTTTTTTGGGACTGGTTATATTAATGAAAATCTATCAGTGGCTTTTATCAGTATATGTGCTTAATGCTTGGTGTTATTTTAATGTGTTTTCATGCAGATGTTTATCCTCTTTATGTTATTGTTTTTCAAAAATTGTGCAAGCTGAAAAAATCGATATTTTGCAAATACCAATTATTAACAAGAAGCATTCATTTCCCTTCTTTAACGATGCTAAATGTGTAGAAATCGTAATCTTTTTCAAGTCTTTTGTAGAAACCTTTGCAGTTTTCCATGGTTTTGTTTTCTCAAAGCCAAATAGGCAATTGTTTAGGAAATTATTTTTACACATTATGTTAGTGAGACTAGTTTATCTAATAAATATTCATTAGTAGCTTCTGCCAATGTATGCGTTTATTTGTTGATGTTTTTGAACGACGTGTTGCGATACAGATCTGTATCCTTAACAAGCTATTGTTCACAAAAGATTGTTGAAGCTGGAAAACCGATTTTTACAAATAAAACTAACAACTAGTAGCATTTATTTCCATTCTTCAAAGATGCTACATGTTTAAGAATCATAATCCTCTTAAGGTCTTCTGTAGAAACATTTGCAGTTTTCCATGATGCTTCTTTAAAGCTAATAGAATCAATCTATAAGAATTAATTTTGAAACATTATTTTGGTTAGTTCTGTATAATAAATAAATATCCATTGGTGGCTTCTGCTAGCATATGCGTCTATTTGTTAATGTTGGTCAATAACGCATTTTGATGCAGATCTGTATCCTCTTCAACTTATTGCTAGCAAAAGATTTTTGAAGATCTAAACAAAAATCATCTTTGGTTTTCACGGTTTTCGGAATGAGAAGCAAAGCTTTTTCATTTTTTGATGATGCTAGATGTGCAGAAATTGTAATCTTCTCCAAGTATTTTGTTAAAACCTTCGCAACTGTTTATGATATTGTTTGTCTAAAGCTAGTTAATGCTATTCAAAGACGCGTTTTGATACAAATGTGTATCCTCTTTTTTAACAAAATATTGTTAAACTTACAAAAACGTTATTTTAAAAATATCATTGGTCAACTAATAACATTTATTTTTATTCTTTGGCAATGCTACATGCATAAAAATCTTAATCTTCTCCAAGTCTTTTGTATAAACCTTTGCAGTTGTTTATGGCGTTATTTGTTTTGAGCCAATAAGATTATTTTTTGAAGTTATTGTTCACAAAAAAACTGTTAAAGCTAAAAAGACCGATATTATACGAGTATATCACTGTACAGTTGGTAGCATTCATTTCCATTCTTAGATGATGATAGATGTGTAAAAATCTTTAAAACTCTTTAAAATATTTGACAATATTTTTAAAAAATCCAGTTTCAAAAAATTTATTTATTCATTAAAAAATAATGCTCTTTCTGAAATCATGATTCATAGAAGTATAGCAAAGAGGCCACTGCGACAATAGCTGACCAAGCGAGGTTCTGTTCCATGGTGAGTTACCGACATCAGATAATTACCATCGGTCGGCAAGTGTCGCAGTAGCCACCTCGCTATACTACTATTGGGCAATTAAAATACAGAAAAACATCGTATAAGGTTGATGATATAAAAAACAGTTTTAAATTGTTCATATATGTTTTGATACTACCGTAAGTACAGAACAATTGGCTATACATTTCATTATTCGCGGACGTTTACAGGTCATAAACTGCGTAATGTACACATTCATAGTTACAAGGCTTTATTACTCCATTCCGATCGACATTTTGATGGCGAAAAATCCAGGCTTAAAGTAAGTGATACTTACTGAATTTACGTCTTCACCTGTGTTGTAATAAAAGAGTCTTAAGCAAAAGAAGCTTAATCTTTAAAGGCATAAAAACGTCTTTTTTATTCACAGCTTAGAATAGTAAATTTTACGTATTGCGCAGTGTTTGCAAATTGTTTACTGTTGGATAAAAAATTTACACCCTTGGATTCAGTGTCTTTTTGTAAAAATTATAAATAAAAATATAAATAAATGAATCATTTGACAGTTCCCTAAAGGTTATCTTGTATTTTGTGAAATGAGAGAAAAACACAAATATTTTTGTTTATAAAAATTATGCAAATTATGATCTAATTTTGAATATAAAAATTTGTCACTTCGGGATTTCCAGGGTGGCTGAAACAATTTGTTTTCAAAATTTCTTAACTTTCTTTCGATTTTTCTTAAGAAAAATTTTTCATTGGCGCTAGTGATCAATATTTCAAAACCAAAGTTGTAATCTTGTTATATTTATAATGTATAATTTTTTAAAAATAGAATAAAACAATTTAAAATTTTGATTTTTCATTTTATTATTGAATATGGACAGGGGCCAAAAGTGACTAATGTGCAATAATATCAATGTTAATGTGCTTTTTGTTGCACAAAAATTTAGAGAATTCGACTTATAGGACTTAAAAACTATTTGAGCTAAATTACCAAATTCAGATTATTTTTGAAAAAATCCGGTTGTATCATTCAAATTCTTGAAAAAAACCTCTAAAAATTTCTAATTCAATCTTGTCAAACACCAAAAAATATTTTCAATTCTTTGCGTTTTTTCCAAGTTATGAAAACCCTTAAAACATTTTAAAGTTCCTGAAAATTCTTAAGATATTTTCAAAATAACTTAAGATTAGAAATTCCTCAGAATTTTTTTAAACACTGTGAAATCTTTGCTTGGTTTAAAATTTTAATATTTGGTAGAAAATTTAATTATTTTGTTAAAAATGAAATTATTTTTCAAAATATCATCGCTATTGGTCTAAAATTCAAGTAATAAGTATTAAGTTCAACTACTTTGTTAAAAATGTATTTTTTTGATGGAAGATTCATCTCTGCGGTTAAAAATTTAGCTATTTTGTAAAAAATTATTTTTTTTTCTTAACATTTAATATATATATAATCAAACTATATAAAAAATTTTTTTTTTTGATGAAAATTAGTTTTCTTTTTAGTCAAGAAATCATTTTTTCAACATGAATTTTCTTTCATCTTTGCCTCGTCCCTATTTATTTTTCCTTCTCTTTTCTTCCTTTGTCTCTTTTCCTCTCTTCTTTTTTCTTCTCTCCGTTTCTGTTTTCCCCTTTTCCATTTGAATCATTCCCTTCCCTTTTTCCTTTCCTGACCCTATTGTCCATCTTTCCTTTTTCCTTTTCTTTTGTCTTTTGTATTTTTCTATTGGCCTTTTCTTTTCCTTCGCCCTCACCCTTCCTTCTTCCTTCAATTTTTTCTTTTTTACTTTCCCTTTTCCCTTTTCTGTTATCCTCTTTTCCTTTCTTTTTTTCTTTCCACCTTTTTCTATTTCCGTTTTTGCCCCGTTTCCCTTTCTTATTTTCCCTTTTTCTTTCCTATTTTTTCTTCCCTTTTTCTTACTCTTTTTCCCCTCCCCTTTTATTCTCTCTTTTTCCTTATTTTTTCCTATTTGCTTTCCCCCCTTTTCCCTTTCCTTTTCCCTTTTCTGCTTTACTGTTTCCCTCTTTTCTATTTTCCTCATTTACTTTCCTTTTCTCTTTCCTTACCCTATTTTCCATCTATCTTTCTTCCTTTTCCCTTTCCTCACCCTATTTTCCATCTATCTTCTTCCCTTTCCCTTTTTCTTCCCCTTTTGTAATTGGCCTTTCCTTTCTTCTTTCCCTTTTCCTTCCTCTTTTCCCATTCCCCTTCCCTTTTTCTTTTTCTTTTCCCTTTTTCTTTTTCCGTTTTCTCATTGCCTTTACTTTTTCCCTTTCACATTCCTTCTTTACTTTCCCTTTTTTCTTTCCCTTTTTACCTTTCTTCCCTCTGCCCCTTTTTTCTTTTCTCTTTTTTCCTTTTTCCGCTTTTCTTTCTTATTTTCCATTTTGCTTTTTTATTCTCCCTTTCCCTTTTTCTTTCTTTTTCCTCCTTCTCCTTTACCTTTTTTTTCTCTTTGCCTGGTCCCTATTTCTTTTCCCTCCCTTATCTTCCTGTTTCCCTTTTCCCCTTTCATTAACCCTTTTCTCCTCTTCTATTTTCTTCTTTTCCATTTTCCTTATTTCCTTCCATTTTTTCTTTTCTTACCCTATTTTCCACCTTGATTTTCTCCTTTTCCTTTTTCATTCTCTTTTCCCATTGGCCTTCCCTCTCCCCTTTCCTTCTCTCTTTATCCATTCTTTTTCCCTTTTAGCCTTCTCTTTTTTCTTTACCCTCTTCTCCCTCCTTTCATCTTTACTATTTTTTTCCCTTTTGTTTTTCTTTCCCTTTTCTTCTCATTCCATTTTCCATTCACTCTTTACTTTTCCCCTTTTTCTTTTACCCTTGTGTATTCCCTATTCCTGTTCCCTTTTCTTTTTCCCTCTTCCCGTTCTCTTTTGACCTTGCCTTTTTTTCTAACTTTTCCATTTTTCATTTTCCCTTTCCTATATCCTATCCCCTTTACGGTTTTTCAATTCCTTTGTTTATTTACCCTCTCCGTTTTTACATTTCTTTTTTGCCTATCCTTCTTTTGTATTTTTTTTCCACTTTTCCTTTTCCATTATCCCTTTTGCCTTTCCTTTTTCCTTTTCCCTTTTTTTTCTATTCCGTGTTCTTTTTTTCTATTTACGTTTCATATTTTCCCTACTGCTCTTCTATTTGCCTTTCCCCTTTTCTTTCTCTTTTCCCCTTGCCCTCTTCTTTTTCTTCCTCTTATTCCATTGTCGCTCTCTTTTACCTCCCCTCTTTTTTTTCAATTTTTCTTGTTTATTGTTCCTTTTGCTTTTTCTTTTTTCCATTCCCCCTTTTTCCTCTTCTGTTTTCTCTTTTCCCTTCTTTCTTTCTTTTTTTCTCTCTTGCTTTCCTATCCCCCTTCCCTTTTTCTTTCTGTTATCCCCTTTCTCTTTTTTCCCTTTGCCCTGTTCCAATTTCTTCACTCTTCTCTTTTCTCCCTTTTCTCATTTCCCCTGTCCTTTCCCCTTTTCTCCTTTTCTATTTTTACCTTCTACATTTTTCTCCTTCCTTTCCCTTTCCCGTTTCCCTGTCCTATTTTTCATCTATCTTTTTCCCTTCCCCTTTTTTTCTTTTTCATTGGCCTTTTCCTACCCTGCCCCCTTTTTTCCTTTTTCCAATTTTCCTTTCCTTTTGCTCTTCTATTTTTTCCACCTTTTTGTCACCCTTTTCTCTTTTTCATTTCCCCCTTTTTTTTCTCTTTTTCTTTTTTACGTTTTCCACTTTCTGTTTTCCTTTTCTCTTTCACCCTTACCATTTCCTGTAAATTTCGCAGAGAAACATGATAAAGGTTTTCATGCGAAATCAGACTGAGCTAAAAAGACCAAAGCGCTTTACCTGAGGGGAGCAGTTTTGTTGCCTTGGTCTTCTTAGCTCGGTCTAATTTCGCAATGTAACCTTTATCATGTTCATTCGAGAAATTTGCAAGTAATTTTGTTATTACTCGCAAATTTTGCAAAGAAACATAATGAAGGTCTTGAGGCAAAATCAGACCGAGCTAAGAAGAAAAAAATCGTCACGTAAAAATTGACATAAACCGTCAAGAAAAAATCGACACGAAAAATGTGCACCGCTGACGTCATAATTTATTGCGTGTCCGCTTTCAACATATTCATGTTATCACGGTCTTGCTTTACTTGTACAGCAGAGATTTATATTCAAAAATGTGTAAACCAAAAAAACAGTGTGTGGAAAAGGGAAAGGGGGAAAGGAGGAAAGTGGAAAGGGGACAAGCCAAAGGGGCAGGAAAAAGGGGAAAGAGGAAAGAGAAAGGTTAAACGAGAAAATAAAAAAGGAAAAGAAAAAATTGGAAAGAAGAAATAAAAAAACGGGAAACGAGGTATAGAGAAAAGTGAAAAAGAAAAAGGGCAAGAGGAAAGAAGGGTAAAGAAAAAGAGAAAAAAAAAGGTGAAAGAAAGACAGGGAAAAAATGTCAAGATAAAGATGAAAAGAGTAAGGGCAAAGGGAAAAACAGGGAAAGAAAACGAGGAATGAAAAAAAGAAAGAGGAAAAGAAGAGATGCAAAAGAAAAAAGGAGAAGGACGAATTGTAAAAGGCGAATAGGGAATGAGAAAGAGGGAAAGAGGGGGAAGAGGGACAGCAGTAAAGGAAAGAAGGGGAAAAGGCAAAAAAGAAGGGAAAAGAAAAAAGGGATAACGGGAAAAGAAAATGAAAACGGTAAAAGGACAAAGGAGGAAAAAGGAAGAAAAGAAAGAGAAAATGAAAATAAGGAAAAAGGAAAAATCAAAAAGGTTAAAGCGGGAGGGGAAAGAGAAAACAGGAAAAGGCAAAGGCAAAGGGCAATGCACAAAATAAAAAATCGGAATTAAAAAATGGAAAGGGGGAATCGGACACGGAAATGAGAGAGGGAAAATGTGAAAAGAGGAATAATGGTAAAGGTGAAAAGGGAGAAGGGCAAAATAGAGAATTGGACAGAGGAAATGGGAGAGCGGAAATGCGAAAAGAGGGAAAGGGGAAAATGAAAAAGGAAAAGGGATGAATAGAAGAAAGGGGAAAGGGAATGATTAAGGTTAGGAATATTAAAAAGAAGAACTAAAATTAGTTTTTTTTTATTAGTTTTTCAAACTGAAAATTTAATAATTTTATTTTTGGTTAAAGTTCAACGTTCTTGATTTAAAATAACCTTTCTTGTAAGAAATTCTTCTCAACGGGCTTAGAACTTAACTTTCTTCAAAAATATTTGTCTTTCCACATTAAAAACTAACCTATTATGTTGGAAATTCGTCTATTTGTGTAGAAAATAATTTCTTTTTGTCATTAATTACTCTTTTTATGCCCAAATTAGTTGGATAAATGGAAAATGTTCTATTTTGTTTTTGTAGGTTAGAAATTCAGCTATTAGGTAAAAAAATCAAATATTTAGTTTAAGGTTTAATTATGTTGTTAAAAATTCTACTTCACTTCGATTCCATTTAAATTTCGAAGAAAAAGAGAAATGGGAAGGGAAAAATAAATAGAGCAAGAGAAAAAGGAAAAGGGAAAATGAAAAGGGAAGAGGAAAAGTACAAGGGAAAAAGGGAAGGAAAAGAGGAAAAGAGAAAGGAGAAATTAAAAATGAAAAACGTAGCAAAGAAAAAGGGAAGGAAAAATGGTGGAGAGAAAAGGGTGAAAGAAAGGAGAAAAAGAAAGAGAAGAGAAAAAGAAAAGGGAAATTGAAAAAAAGGAAAAAGGAGCAAGGAGAAGACCAATGAAAGAAGAGAAAAAGGAAGATGGAAAATAGGGCAGAGAAAGGGGAAAGGGAAAGGAAGAAAAAAAATGTAGGAGGTGAAAATAGAAAAAAAGGGTAAAGGAAAGAAGAAATAAAAAAGAGGGAAAAGAGAAAAGTGAAGAAATTGGGACAGGGCAAAGGGGAAAAATGGAAAGCGTGAGACAAAAAAAAAGGGGGAATAAGAAAGCAAAAGGAAAAATAAGAATGGGAACCGAAAGAGGAGAAAACGGAAGAGGAAATAGGGGGAAAGGAAACAGGAAAAGCAGAAGGGATAATGGAAAAGGGAAAGTTAAAAAAGAAGCAGGGAAGGAAAAAGAAAAGGGGAAAAAGAAATTGGAGAAAAGGGGAAATGGACAAAGCAATAGGAAAAGGGAAAGGGGAACTAGAAATAGGAAAGGAAAAATGAAACAGGTAAAAGGGAGGAAAGAGAAGGGAACAAGGCAAGTTAAAAAAAGGGAAGGTGAAAAGGGAAAGAAGAGAGGAAATGTAAAAAGAAAAAAAAAGATAAGATAAGAGGGAAATGAAAAATGCAAAAGTAGAAGGGGGAAAAAAGAAAAAAGGAAAAGGAAATGGAAAAATAGTTAAAAGGAAAGGGTGGAGAAATGGGGAAAGATAAAATCAAAGGCCAAAAGGGAAGGGGAATTGGAAAAGAGGGAGAAAAAGGGGGAGGGGAAAGTAAACGACAATGGGACAAGAGAAAGAAAAAGAAAAAGGGAAAAGCAAGATAAAAAATAGGGTTGGGTAAGAGGAAGAGAAAAGAAATCGAAAAAATGGAGAAGCGTAAACAGAAAAAAAGAAAAGGGAAAAGGAAAGGGGAAGAGGGACAGGGGTGAATGAAAAGAGGATGGCAAAAGAAATAGGGATGGGACAAAGGAAAAAAAGTAGAAGGGAGAAAGAGAAAGAAAAGGGAAAAGGCAAATAGAAAAGAAAAAGAGAAAATATGAAAAGGAAACAGGAAAAAAAACACGAAAAAGAAAATAGGAAAAAGAATATAGAAAAGGCAGGAGAAATAATGGAATAGGGGAAGTGAAAAGGGGAAAAAGGAAGAAAGACGGATAGGGAAAAAAGAATGAGAAAAAAGGGTGAATAAACAAAGGAATTGCAAAACAGAAAGGGGAATTGCAAATAGTAAAAAGAAAATAAAAAATGGAAAGGGATAAAAAATGGTAGGTGAAAAGGAAAAGAGAAAAGGGAAGGGCAAAAGGAAAGGAGAAAAGAAAACAGGAATACGGGATGCACCAGATAAAAAGAAAGAAAAGAAAAGAGAAGAGGGAATGGAAAATGCAATGAATAAAAAGGAAAAAGGAAAAAAAGAACAAGGGAAGGAAAGAAAGAAAATAGTATAGATGAAAGGTTGGAGGAAAAGGGAGAGAAGAAAGGATAGGCCAAAAGGTAAGAAGAATGGGAAAAGAGAGAGAGGCAGGGGGAGGTAAGGCCGATGGGGAAACAGAGAGAAAGAGGGGAAAAAGAAAAACAAGGTGAAAAATAGGGTGAGATAAAAAGAAAGAGAAGGAAATAAGGAAAATAGAAGAGAGTAAAATATCAAAGAAGAAAACGATAAATAAAAGAGGAAAAAGGAAACAGAAAGGAAAAGAAAGGGAAAAGAAATAGGGACCAGGAAAAGAGAAAAAAAGGTCAAGGAGAAAAATAAGGGGGAAAGAGAAAGGAAAAGAGAAAAGAAAATAAGAAAGCAAAAGGAAAAAAAAGAAAGAGAAGCAGAAGAAGAAAAAAACAGAAAAGAAAAAAAGGGCAAAGGAAAAAGGAAAGGTAAAGAGGGAGAGAAAAAAAGAAAGGTTAATGAAAAAGGGAAGAAGAAATGTGAAAGGAAAAAAGTAAAGGAATTGGGGAAAGAGAAAAAGAGTAAGGGAAAAGAAGAATTAAAAGACCGGGAGTTAAAGGGAAAGGAGAAAGGGAAGGACAATGAGAAAAGAGGAAGTAAAAGGGAAAAGATATATAGAAAATAGGGTGAGAAAAGCGGAAAGGTAAAAAGATAGATGGAAAATAGGGCAAGGAAAGGGGAAAGGGAAGGAAATAAAGAAAATAAAAAAGGGGGAAATAGAAAAGCAGAAAAGAAAAAAGGGCATGAAAAAAGGGGAAAAACGAAAAGAGAAAGAAATAAGGAGGGGGAAAGGAAAAAGAAAAAGAGAAGGGAAAAAGAGAAAGAAAAGAAAGAAGGGAGAAAAAAAGGGCAGGGAAAATAGGAAAGCAAAAGGAAAAATAATAAAGGGAAATGGTACAAAAACGGAAAAGAAAAAAGGAGAAAAGGGAACAGGAAAGGCAAGAGGGATCACGGAAAAAGAAAAGTGAAAGAAGAAAAACGGAAGAAAGAAGGGAGGGGAAGGGTAAAGAAAAGGCCGATAGGAAAATACAAAAAAAAGCAAAGGCAAAAAGAAAGATGGACGATAGGGTAAGAAAAGCAAAAAGGGAAGGGAAGGAGGAAAATGGAAAAAGGGGAAAGAGAAAAAGAGAAAAGGTAAAAGGAAAGGGTAAAGGGAAAAAGAGGGAAAAGTAATGGAAAAAGATATAGGGACGAGGCAAAGAGAAGCGAAAAGGGCAAGGAGAAGGAGAAAAGAGAAGGAAAAAAGGCAGGAAAAATTGGAAAGGAACAGGAAAAATTAGAATGGGAAGCGGAAAAAAGAAAAACGATAGAAGAAAAAAGGGAGAGGAAAAAGGAAAGGCAAAAGAAATAATGGAAAAGCAAAAGTAAAAAAAGGAAAAAGAAAAGGAAGAAGGAAAGGCGGAAAGAAAAAGGGAAGAAGAAAGAAAGAAGAAAAAGGGGAAATAGTCATAGGAATTGAAAAAGATAAGGGAAATTAGAAATAGGAAAGGAAAAAATGTAAAATGAAAAAGGGAGAAGGGAGAATTGAGAAGGGAAAATGGAAAAGGGCAAGGTAAATAGGAAAGGAGAAAGGGAAGAAGGAAAGGGAAAATGAATAAGGGCAAAGGGACTATGGAAAAGGTAAATAGAATAAAGGAAATGAAAATGGAAAAGGGTATATAGAAAGGAGAATAAGGAAATTAAAAATTCGAAGATGAAAAAGGGTGAAGGCAAAATGGAAGGGAAAAAGAAAAAGAAGAAAAAAAGGAAAAAGGAAGGGAAAAGGGAAATGAAAAATAGAAAAGGGAAAATTATTTTTATTACTACAAAGTATAGGAATAGCTGCTAAATTCTTTGTTTTGAGATCGATATGAGATCTAATGGGTGCGCAGGCAGAGTTAATTATCGATTGGGCAAAAGCATCACAAATCGCTGCATTAATCGTGAATAATAACCATTAGGCACCTAATGGGATCGTGGGAGCGACGGGTAAATGGGGATGGGAGAGGAATAGATAACGAGACAGGGATGATGAAGAGTGTGAAGTAAAACACCCACGGAATGTATTATGTGCATCATAGCGAGTACAGTAATATGTATAATGCAATGCCCCCCCCCCCATTTTCTCAAACCGAGCTACCGGCTCTTGTTTTGTGATATTGGGAATTCTAAGTTTTTAAGAAATTATTTATGTTATTTATACATACTATTCATTGCAAAATTTTGGGGATATTAATAAAATTTTTGGCAAAGACCAGTACGGACTGAAAAATAGGGAAAAGGGACTACGGTAATTTAAAAAAAGTTAATTTTTAAGAAAATTGTTTTAATTTTAAATAAGTGGTTGAATTTTTAACCCAAAGAAGGTCAATTTTCAACCAAATAGTTAAATTTTCAACAAAAAAGTTAATTTTGAGACAAAAAGACAAATTTTGAACCAAAAAGTTGCATTAAAAAAAAAAATAGATGAATTTTCAACCAAATAATTAAATGCACAACAGGAAAAAATTTTAATTAAAAATATAATTTTTTATCAAAAAATGAAATGCAATCAAAAATTAAAAAAGTTCATTATGAATTCCATAAAAAAGCGAATTTTAAACCAAATTTGTCCATTTTTCGAATAGAGAGATGAATTTTTAATTGCCAAAATAAATTTTTAAAACGGAAATCAAACTTTTGACCAAGCAGTGAAATTTTTAACAAAAAAATATGAATTTTTAATAAAAAGTTTATTTTTATACAAAAAGACGAATTTTTAACAAAAAAAAAATTCTTGAGAAAAACAGATAAATTTTTAACGAAATAGTTGAATTTTCAACTAGAAATGATCAGTTTTCAATTACAAATATAAATTTTCATCAAAAAATGAAATATATTTAAATTTGAAAAAGTTAATGCTATATTGATGAAAAAACTATTTAAAAAATATTTCTTTGATTTTAGAATCAAATAGATCAATTTTTAACAAAAAACTTTAACCGAGAAGTAAAATTTTTAACTAAAAAAGATGAATTTTTAGCCAAATAGCTGAATTTTTAACAGGAACCTAATTTTGATAAAAAAAAAATCATTTTCAACCAAGGTTTAAATTTTAATTAAAAATATCTATTTTCATCTAGAAATTAAATAATTACATTTACACTTCCAAAAGTTAATTTCAAATTTAAAAATAAAAACTAATTTTAAGAAAATTGGTTTAATTTTTGACCAAAGCAATGAATTTTCAACTAAAAAATAAATTTGTTACAAAGTAGTTCAACTTTCAAATAAGCAGTATAATTTTTAACCAAAAAAAATTAATTTTTAACCAAAAAGTTAAATTTTCAGTAAAAAAGATAATCTTAAAAAAAAAGAATTTTCAACTAAAAAACTGGATTTTTGAGAAAAACAAATAAATTGTTAATGAAATAGTTACATTTTTAACATAAAAGTTCACTTTTAAGCCAAAAAGACGAATTTGAAACCAAAAGTTATATTTTTTAAAAAGACAGATGAATTTTGAGCTAAATAGTTTGATACTTAACTTGAAAAAAATAATGTTTAATTTAAAAAATTATTTTTTATCAAAAAATGTAAAAGTTATATTAAAAGATCCAAAAGTTAATTAAAATTTAATAAAAAAACGAATTTTGAACAATTTTGAACAATTTTTGACTTGAAAAATTAATTGTAAATTAGAAAACATCAATTTTTTGTTGAAAATATCACTTTTCATAAAAAAAAACGAATTTTTAAATATTTATTTTATTTTTAGACACAGAGATAAATTTTGAACTCCAAAAATGAATTTTTAACAAAGAAGTTCAACTTTCAACCAATTTGTGGAATTTTTCAACCAGAAAAGATGAATTTATGAAAAATTTCTTTTTTTTTACAAAAAAGTTCATTTTTAGACAGAAAGAGGAAATTGCAACCAATTAGTTGGCTTTTTGAGAAAAAGTGATAAATTTTCAAAAAAATTAATAAATTTAAAAATAGGAAAGATCAATTTTCAATCAAATATATCAATTTTTATCAGAAAAATAAAATAGATATATTTACAGTTAAAAAATTTAATTTTATATAAAAAAAAATCTTGGAAAAATTTATACAATTTTAAAACCAAAGTCCCAAGACATTAATTTCTAAACAAATAGTTAAATTTTCACCAAAAAAGTTAAATCGCAGCCAGAAACTAATTTTGAAAAAAATTGTGCAATTTTAGACTAAGGATACATTATTTTTAGCTAAAATAACAATACTTTGATATAAAAAAAATTTTTAAAAAAAGAGTTCAACGTTTAACCAGACAGTTGAATTTTTAACTAAAAAAAAATAATTTTCGAATTCAGTTTGTTGAATTTTAACACAAAAAAAAACAAATTTTCAAAAAAATAGTTAAATTTTCAATTTATAAAGGATAAATTTTAAACGAAAAATAAAATTATAAATTTGAGATAAAAAAAAATTATTTTTGTACATTACAAAAATGAACTTTTATTTATTTTAAACAGGTAAATCTTTAATTTCAAGTTATGAAGGGTCAATTTTTAAAATTTGAATTTGCAACGTTAAAATTTTCAAAGATAAAATTTAAAAAATTTAAATATTAAAAAATAAAATTTTTAGCATTTAAAAATTAATAAAAATGGAAAATTGTACTCTGAAAATTTTTGATTTATAGTTTCCGTCAATTTTCAATTAGTTCGTGTTTTTATGATAAATAATAATTAATTTTTTAGTAAGAAAGCTGAAACTTTTTTTGTTTATTTAATGAGATGTAAATTATTGCATCCTTAAAACTATTTGATCTTTGAAACTATCATCTGAAATTCCGGCATTGCGTGCTTACTGCTATACTACCTAAAAGTTTCGAAACTTTGAGTGAGACATCTCCAAGTTGAAATTTAGCTTCATACCTGCCCTACTTGCAGAGGAAGGAAACTCTTATGCGAAATAAATGGAAATAAAGCGATTTATAAGACATGAATTTGCCAACTCTTAAGTTCCTACTTACAAAAGTAGGATAATTTTCAAAATAATAATAATAATAGATAAAATCATCATTTTTTAAAAATAAATAAATATTATGCGTAACATGAATTTAACATGAATAAAAAAATATGAAGAAAAAATTATTTGAAGTTATAGTTAATTGCTATTTATGTTGTGAACTGATTAATTAATATAAATGTACATAAGTTTTTATTTTTTTAAATTAGTTTTAGGGGTTACTAATAAATTAAATGTACAGAAATGGAATTTTCAATTTGAAAAAAATATTGTTAACATTATTTCAATCTTTCAATAAAAATAATTTTTTAATGTTTTTCATGTTGTGAACTGGTCAATTGATTATAAGCTTATTATTTGTTTTCACAAAATTAAATTACAAAAAGCTTTAATTTTTTTCAATTCAGTTCATCGATTCTTTTTGAAGTTACATTTTCTAAAAATTGTTCAAAAAGTTATTAATAAATAAAATTTTCAGAAATGAAAGTTTCAATTTAAATAAATATATAGAGTAAAAATTATTTGAATGGTTAATAAAAATTATAGTATAATGCTTCTTATTTTCTCAAATGCTTAACTAATTATTAGCTGATTAATTTTTATCTTAAATATTAAATAACATTAAATTAAATTTTAATTATTTTTAATTGAGTAACATATATTTATTATTTACTTTAAGAATATGTAATTAAATATAAGCCATAATTTGTATAATAAAGGTTTATTTTTTATTAAAAATACTTTTATGACAATTACATTTTTTTAATGTTTGCGATATTGTGAAATCATTATCTGAATTCAATTTTCAAAATTATATTTACATATGTTTTAATTTTTTCTGTAATTAATATAAAGTTTATTAATGAGTTAAATGTGTAGAATAAATACAAATCTAAATGAAAAAAACACACACACATATATATAATGTAACCAGTTTTTGAATTAATTAATGTTAAGTAACACAAATTGATTATTTACTCCAAGGTATTGTTATTCAGTATTGGCTATTATTTTTACAATAAAATTTTATTTTTGCTTTGAAATACCTCTATTACAATTATGTATATTTTTAAATGTTTGTGATTTTGTGAAATAAGTATTTAAATTAAATTTTCAAAATTATATTTACATATATTTCATTTTACTTTTAAATTAATTTTAAAGGTTATTATTAAATTAAATATATATAGAAATGCAATTTCAAATGAAAAAAAAATATAACGTAAAAATTATTTGGATGCATGAATGGAAATAATAGTTTAATGCTTTTTGTGCTGTAAACTGAATGATAAGTTATCAACTAACTCTATTGTACCTTACATTTTCTAGTATTAGTTAAAAAAAATTAATCAAATTTCCAGATATTAAAGTTAATTTTTAACTAATTTTACTAATTTACCTTTTAAGCTAATAAATTATTTTCTGATCAATTTTTTTCACAATATTGCATAGAGTAAAGATTTAATTTTAATTGTTTTCTAATTAAGTAAAGTAAATAGGTTTTTTTTTGAAATCATGTAATTAGATATTGGCTATTATTTTTAAGGTAAAATTTTATTTTTTGTTAGAAAATGTTATAATTATATCTGTTACAATTACAATTATAATATATCTGTTACAATTATATAATTTTTCTAAATTTTGTGATATTGTGAAATGAGGTTTTGAATTTAATTTTTAAAATTATATTTGCATACGTTAAACTTTCTTCGAAAATAAGTATAAATCCTTATTAATAATTTAAATTTTTTGAAAATAAATTTCAAGTTTGAAAAAAATTATGTACAAAGTAAAAATTATTCAAATGTTTTAATGAAAATAATTGCTTTAGGGCTTAATGTTGCGAAATTATTAGCTAATTATTGACTAATTATTTTTTCCAACATTATATTACAGAAAGATTAAGTTTTTATTTTTCTCTCCTGAGTAACATAATGAAATTATTTTTCTACTCAGCTTAAAAGTTTATTAGTGAATTAAATGTATATAAATACAACTCAATTTTTTCAAAACATACAATGTAAAAATTATTTGAATCCTTGAATGAAAATAATTGTTTGATGCTTTTCATGCTGTAAACTGATAAATTAATTACTTACTGATTCTAATTGAAGTTACAGTTTCTGGAATTAATATAAATTAAATGTGCCGAAATTAAATTTTAAATTAAAAAAATTTGTTATCATTATTTGCATCTTTGAATGAAAATAATCGATTAATGCTTTTCATGCTGTGAACAGACTAATTAATTATTAACTGATTCTATTAAAACTAATGTTGTAAATTGAGCACATAAATTTAATTTTGACAATTATATGTTAATATGTTTTCTACAATTAGTATAAGAGGTTATAATAAATCAAATTTTTAGAGATAAAAGTGAAAATTTAAAAAAAGTGTGAATGTAAAATTATTTGAATGTTTGAATAAAAATTATAGATTAATTCTTGCATGAGTATCTGAAGTCATTTTCAAAAATTATTGACTAATTAATTTTTTAGCAATATTAAATTAATTAAAGATTGATTTTTAATTTTCTTTTATTAGGAGCATAGTTTATTTATTTATTTTAATGTAATGTACTTAAATATATGCTATAATTAGGACAATAAAAGTTTACTAATATTTAATTGATTTTTATTAATTTATTATTAAAAATTCTTGAAATATCTGTGTGAAATCTTCAGAAGAAATTTTTAATCCATAAAATCTGGTATACTGTACCCTTATTGATATCTTCGAACTTCTTGAAATCTTTTGATATTCTTATGCATTTTTTCAAATATTTGTAAAATATTTCTGAAATCTTTCGTATCCGTTAGGAATCACTAGGATTCTCAAAATCCTTATGAAGTCTTTTGAAATCTTTAAAAAAAAATTTGA
This sequence comes from Amphibolips quercusostensackenii, assembly GCA_032357855.1. Classification (NCBI taxonomy): domain Eukaryota; kingdom Metazoa; phylum Arthropoda; class Insecta; order Hymenoptera; family Cynipidae; genus Amphibolips; species Amphibolips quercusostensackenii. The sequence goes on from JAUELO010000018.1 coordinate 2,046,491, forward strand.
AATTGATTAAAATATTTGAAATGTTTTGAGATATTTTAATCTTGTCTACTTTTGTGCTTGGTGTAATCTTGTTGAAATCTTTAAAATTTTCAACATCTTTTAAAATCCTTATGGATTTTTTGAAATATTCGTGAAATATTTCTAAAATATTTTGTATTCGTTTGAAATAATTTAAATATTAAAATATTTCTTTAATCTTTTTAAATCTTTTATTTTTATGAAATCTTTGAAATATTTGTGAAAACTTTCTTAAATCTTTTGCGTGAATTTAAGATCATTAAAATATCTGAAATCTTTGTAAAATGTTTTAAAATATTTTAAAAATTTGGTAATGGTTTTAAATCTTTCAAATGTTTCGAAATCTTGGAAATCTAGTGTACGCGACTTTTTTAAATGTATGAAATGCTTAAAATATTTGAACAATATTTTGAAATCTTCATGAAAGTTTTATGAAATCTTTGAAATATTTGTGAAACTTTTCTAAACATTTTTATGTTAATTTGAGATCATCAAAATATCTCAAATCTTTTTGAAATGTTTTGAAATCTTCAAAAAAAAAATGGAAATCGTTTCAATTCTTTCCAGTGTTTTGAAATCTTCAAAATCTGGTTTATACCCTTATACATAAGCTCATAAATATCATAACATTGTAAATCTTGTAAATATAAGCATAACCTCAAATTGAATAAAAAATTTGACTCCTATTATCTTAACACTCTTGTGCCTTTAACCTTTTTTAAAATAAAAAACAAAATTTCAATTTATTAAACAATCCCATAATTTGTTTACAAAAAAAAAGTTAAATATATCTTATACCTTTATAAACTTCTACGATCTTATTCAACACTTGACTCTTTTGCTAACCCAACTTTTGTGCTTACGGATTAAAAATTTAAAGTTTTCAATCGTCTGTCATTGCGTATCGCACTGTTTCAGAGTCTCCAGCAAGAAGTCTAAAATACAGGAGGCTCAACGTCAGTGGTGGGGATGTCTCCGAAAATTGAGGCACGAAGTCGGGTTGCGCTGCGCATGCGGGTCGGCACTATAGCGGCGCCTTTATGCGTATACGAGAGAGAAACAATGTACAGAAAGAGCAAGAGACATCAGTGGCGTGGTGGGGGTCTTGGTAGAGGGGAGCTCTTCGTGAGGAGAAACACATGCAAGTCGGTGAGTCAGCTCTGTAACGAGTTGCGAAGACCAGCCGAAAATGCACGAGGACGAATCGGACCTCTCCCGACTCCACGATTCCTCTTCTCTCATTCTCTGGCTTTTGTCTATTCATATTCGAGTTGATTTTTGATTCCTGCAAATAAAAGCTGTACTCTAATTAATCAAGGTTTGACTTAAACCGTTTGTTTAAGTAATTAGTTAAATTTTCATCTTTTTTAATTATCATATCATTCAGTTTACCATACGTAAATCGAAAATCTTTCACTTGAAAAATGTTGCATTTTAGATTTAAATTTTCAAGCCTACATTTAATTTAGAGAATTTTAAAATGCAGTTATGAAGTCTGAAACAATTGAAAATTAGAAGCGTTTGAAATTGAAGATTTTTGATAAAAAAACATTTTTAGTTGATCAACTGCGAATGCAAATTAATTAATAATTTTTAAAATTAAACTTAACTTTCAGGTCTTATAAAATAAACAAATGTAAACGACCGATTAAAACTTTATCAAATATTTTCAAATTTAAAATAACTTAAAAATAATATATTAGTTATTAAATTCTTTCAATTAATTCTAAACACTTTTTCAGTGTAAAATATTTCATTTTTAAACCAATCAACTTGAAACTTTTAATTAAGAAAAAGAACAATTACTTAATTTTTAGAAATATTTAACTAATTTTAATATTTCAATTCAAAAAAATTTGGTTTGTGAATTAAATAATTGAATTTGGATATATAAATTAACAATTGAACACCTATTATTCTTTAAAGAAGAAATTCTAGTATGTTGAAGAGATATTAAGAAGTTTAAAAAAAAAATAATAATTTAAAACTTGAAATGATTGAAATAATTCGAACGAAGTGCCAACGTATACCGACAAAA
>JAUELO010000018.1:2051579-2070636 GCA_032357855.1 Amphibolips quercusostensackenii
AATTTTATATAATTTTTAAAATTATGCGTAGTAAGGTTTTAATGATTTGGCGATGTAGTATATTGGTTCCCTGATTTACAAAAATTAATGTAAAAGTACGTGCAAATGTTATTGTACAAAAATTAAGTTTTTTCACAATATTAAATTGCATAGCCTAAGAGTGCAAGAAACAATATATTTTAATGATTTATTAATATATTTTGCTGCATTGTTTATAAATTTGGTAATAATGTATTGTTCGTATTTATGGTATCATAATTTATTTTTTTAGACATTTTCATGTCTACAATTGCACCAACACGCCGCCCTCATCGATGATATATTTCACGAATTTTCGTAGATCTCCATTTTAAAATTGCAGAATAAATTTTCAACGACATATGATTGGTATTCAAATTTATAATTATATTCATTATTATTGATATTTGTTTTCCGATTTATTACTGCGTTGGTTAAGTCGTGCACTTAAAATATTCGAAAAATGATATCTCGTTCTTTACTGTGTTAATAATAGTAATAGTGAATTAAATAATTCTGTGCTACACGGATTCATTAAATACATTTTTCAAGAATCTAATATCAGCAAGAATTTAAGTGGTTAAAAACTCTTAACAAATAAATAGTTATTCCGAAATTAGGTAAATGATGAAAATGAATATTTATGGTAAGTAAGCGCGCGCATGCGCGCGCGTATAATACTCTAGTATATATATATATGCAAATGCCCATACATACACATCTACACATATACATATATTTATTGTTGGTCTATCATTTGAGGTTTTCAATGTAACAGTACTCGTATATGACTCGTGATAATTAGTTCCACAGCCGATTGTGAAAGGTTGTTAACATCTGCCATAAGCGCAGAACTCAAAGGAATTTCTTTCAGTCCAAAACTTTTTTTTTCTTCTAATAAACGTTTTTCTCTAATTTTAAATTATTTTCTTTATTTTTTTCTTATTCAGGGTTATATAAACAATTAAACATACTATGTTGAATAAACTTTTTTTTCAATTCAAAAACTGTTATCTAGTTCTATGCTGCAACCCTACATATGATATTTGCAAGAAAATGGAAAAGTGTAAATTAATACTCGAGTATGGATACTGAAGTTTCCTGCTTTAAATTATGGTAATTTAGAAATATGGTAATGGAAGCGACAAGGGTGTCCTTTTCATTCTCGGATTAGCCATTCAAAGTGACACGAACTGGGTAAAATGCATCACTGCTGGCCCTTGTAAATGGCGGCAGTTAAAGTTTAATTGAAACACGGTAATACGTGCGTACCATTAGCCGGAATACTGGACGAAAAGCACGAACGAGTCTGGTAACTTTCTCATGTCTCCTGCTACATGTGACGTGGAACGAAGAAAGCAGCCTCAGGACAGAAAAATCGATTTTCGGGTCTTTACTGATTGTTAATAATAAAGATTTCACTATTAAATAAGAAATAAATGAATAACGTAATAAAATAGGTTTCGCATAACTGTGTTAATACAAGAGATCTAGAAAACCCTTTTAAACTAATTTTCGATAAAACTAAAACAGTTACATATAATTTTGAAAATTAAATTTAAATACTCATTCAAAACAGTACAAAAATTAAAAAAAAGTAATTGTAATAAAAATCAATTGAATATAAATAAACCTTTATTATATGTATTATAGCCAATATTAAATTACATAACCTTAAAATAAATAAGCAATTTATGCTACTCATAGAAAAAATTAAAGCCTAATCTTTATAAGGCTTAATATTGTGAAAAAATTAATTGGTAAATAATTAATTAATCAATTCAGAACATAAAAAGCATGAAACACTTATATTACTTGAACCATTCAGTATCAAATTTTACTTTATATATTTTTTTCAAATTGAAATTTCATTTCTAAAAGTTTAAATTATTAGTAACCCTTTATGCTTATTTTCAAGAAAATTAAAACATAATATGTAAATATAATTTTGAAAACTGAATTTAGATACTTATTTAAGCATTATTCTATAATTTTTATTTAAACATTCAAATAATTTTAACTTAAAAGTTTTTGAGAATTCTTACTTTTCTTTCTAAAAATTTAATTTATTATAACCTTTGATCCTAATTCTGAAAAACACATTTACATATAATTTTAAAAATTAAATTCATATACTTAATTTACAACATAAGACACATCAAAAAAATTACGTAATTGTAAATGGGGTATTTGAAATATATTTTAAGTTTTATCATAGAAATCATATAAAATATTTATTCATATTACCTTAAACTATATGATCAATTTATGTTACTTATTCAAAAGAAGTTTAATTTTGCTTTTCATTTAATTTTATATTGTGAACAAAGTCAATTGCTTAATAAGTAGTTAATCATTTCACAAAATAAAAAAGCATTAAACTATAATTTTCATTTTAACATTCAAATAATTTCTACTTTATTTTTTAAAATTTTAACTTTCATTTTTTTAAATTTGATTTATAAATAACCTTTCAATCAATTCACAGCATGAAAAACATAACACAATTATTTTTATTAAAGCAGTCAAATAATTTTTACATTATATACATTTTTATTTAGAATTGCATTCCTATATATATATATATATATATATTTAATTTATTAATAACCTCTAAAACTAAATTAAAAATAAAATAAAATATACGTATATACAATTTTAAAAATTGAATTCATATACTTATTTAACAACATCACAAACATTTAAAAAAATATATAATTTTAATCAAAGTATTTTAGAGTACAAATAAAATTAAATTGTAAAAATTATATCTAGAATTCAATTGAAATACCTTTTTGCATTATATATATATATATTTTTTTTTTATTTAGAATTGTATCTATTCTACACATTTAACTTATTAATAAACTTTTATACTCATTCCAGTAAAAATTGAAACGTATGCATATATAATTTTAAAAATTAAATTCAGATAATCATTTCACAACATCACAAACATTAAATTAGGTTTGAAGGGAATCAATTAATAATTAATTAATCAGTTCACAACATAAAAATCATTAAAAATTATTTTCATCAAAACATTCAAATAATTTTTACCTTATATTTTATTTTGAATATAAAACTGAATTTTTGAAAATTTGAAATATTAATAACGTTTTATACTAATCCCAGAAAAAATTGAAACATATACAGATATAATTTTGAAAATTAAATTCAAAAAATCATTTTACAACATCAAAAACATTTTAAAAAATTATATAATTGTCATAAAAGTATTTTAAATGAAAAACAAACTTTCATTATACAAATTATAGCAAATATTTAATTACATAACCTCAACGTGAATAATAAATTAATGTTACTCAATTGAAAATAATTTAAATTCAACTTTATGTTACTTAATTTTTGAAAAAAAAAAAATTATTCAGATAATAATTATTTTATTAGTTTCCAAAATAAAAAGCATTCTACTATAATTTTTATTAAAACATTTAAATAAATATAACTTTATATTTCCTCTTTAGTTTAAACTTTTTTTTCTAAAAATTTCATTTATTAAAAACTTTTAAAACAATTGTTAAAAAATGTGAGTTTACAAAATAATCAATTAATAAATTATTAATTAGTTCACAATATGAAAAGCATTAAACATTATTTTTATTGAAAAATTCAAATAATTTTTACTTTCTATTTTATTTTAAATAGAAAAATATCATTCTGAAAATTTAAAATATCAATAACCTCTTATACTAATCCCAGAAAAAATTAAAACATATGCAAATATAATTTTGAAAATTAAATTCAGATAATCATTTCACAACAATGCAAACATTTAAAAAAAATTATAGAATTCTCATAAAAGTATTTTAAATTAAAAATAAACTTTTATCGTACAAATTAAAGCAAATATTTAATTACATAACCTTAACGTAAATAAAAAATAAATGTTACTCAATTGAAAATGATTACAATTCAACTTTATGTTACTTAATTTTTTGAAAAAAAATTATTCAGATAATAATTAATTATTCAGTTCCCAACAAAAAAAGCATGATACTTTAATTTTTATTAAAACATTCAAATTATTTTTACTTTTATTTTTCTTTAAATTCAAAATTTCTTTTTGGAAAATCTTATTTTATTAATAACTTTTGAAAATATGTTCAGAAAATGAAAGTTTAAAAAGAATTAATTATTTATTAATTAATCAGTTCACAACATAAAAAGAATTAAAAATTATTCTTATTGAAACATTTTAATAATTTTTAGTTTATATTTTATTTTGAATATAAAACTAAGTTTCTAAAAATTTAAAATATTAATAATCTTGTATACTGATCACAGAAAAAATTCAAACATATGCAGATATAATTTTGAAAATTGAATTCAAATAATCATTTCGCAACATCGAAAACATTTAAAAAAATTATAGAATTCTCGTGAAAGTATTTTAAATAAAAAATAAACTTTTATCATACAAATTATAGCCCATATTTAATTACATAACCTTAAAGTTAATAATAAATATATGTTTCTGGATTAAAATTAATTAAAATTCAACTTTACCTTACTTAATTAAAAAAAAATTAATCAGCTAATAATTAAATAATTAGTTCCCAAAAAAAGCATTATACTTTAATTTCGTTGAAACATTCAGATAATTTTTAGTTCATATTTTTTCTTTAATTCCGAAATTCTTGTTGAAAAATTTTATTTATTAATGACATTTTAAACTATTTAAAAAAAATGTATGTTTGAAAAAAATTGATGAATAATACATTAATCAATAAACAACATAAAATGCGTTAAACATTATTTTTATTGAAACATCCAAATAATTTTTACTTTATATTTCAATCTAAATATAAAATTGCATTTCTGAGAATTTTAATTATTATCAATACACTTTTATACTAATTCCCGAAGAAATTAAAGCATATGCAGATATGGTTTTTAAAATTAAATTGAACTTTTAAACTTTTTGTTACTTAATTAAAAAAAAATTAATCAGCTAATAATTTAATAATCAGTTCCCAAAATAAAAAGCATTATACGATAATTTTCATTAAAACATTCAAATAATTCTTACTTCATATATTTCTTCAAATTAAAACTTTCCTTTTTTAAACTTTTGTTTATTGATGAATTTTTGAACTATTTTTTGAAAATGTAAGTTTAAAAAGAATCAATTAATAATTAATAAATCAGTTCCCAACATAAAAAGCATTAAACTTTATTTTTATTCAAACATTCAAATAATTTTTACTTTATATTTTATTATGAATATAAAATTGCATTTCTGAAGATTTGAATTCTTAGTAAACTTTTATACTAATTCCAGAAAAAAATTTAAGCTAATGTAGATATAATTTTCAAAATTGAATTCCAAAAATCATTTCACAACATCACAAACATTTTAAAAAAATTATATAATTGTCATGAAAGTATTTTAAATGAAATATAAACTTTTGTCATATAAATTATAGCAAATATTTAATCACATAACCTTAAGGTAAATAAGAAATATATGTTACTTAATTAAAAATAATTAAAATTTAACTTTTTGTTACTCGATTAAAAAAAAATGAATCAGATAATAATTAAATAATTAGTTTCCAAAATAAAAAGCATTTCACCATAATTTTCATTAAAACGTTGAAATAATTTTTACTTCATATTTTTCTTTAAATTCAAACTTTTCTTTTTAAAAATTTTATTCATTAATAACTTTTGAAACTATTTTTAGAAAATTTAACTATGAAAAAATCAATTAATAATCAGTCAATCAGTTCACAATATAAAAAGCATTAAACATTATTTTCATTAAAACATTGAAATAAAGTTTGCTTTATATTTTATTTTAAATATGAAATTGAATTTCTGACAATTTGAATTATTTAAAACCTTTTATACTAATTCCAGAAAAAATTGAAACATATGTACATATAATTTGAAGAATTGAATTCAGATAACCATTTCCCTACATCACAAACTTTGATCAAAATTACATAATAAGAATAGAGACATTTTAAATATAAATAAACTTTCATTATACAAATTATGTAGTCAATATACAATTACATAACCTTAAGCTAAATAATCAATTTGTGTACTGAATTTAAGCAAATAGAAATAAAAGCTTCATGTAATTTAATTTTGTGAAGACAATTATTGAGCTAATAATTAATTAATCAGTTCACAAAATAGGAAGCTTTAAACATTAATCTTCATTAAAACATTCTAATAATTTTTGCTTAATATATATTTTTTAAATTTAAACTTACATTTTTAAAAATTTTGTTTATTAATAACATTCTAATCTTATTCCAGAAAATGTACATTTTAATAGAATCAGTTGATAATTAACTAATCAGTTCAAAACATAAAAAGCATCAAACAATTATTTTCATTGGAAGGTTCAAATAATGATTAAAATTTTTTTTAGATTTGAAATTCCATTTCTGCACATTTAATCGATAAATAACCTTCAAAACTAATGAAAAAAGTAAAAACATATGACTGCACATATCAATTAATCATTTCACAACATAAGTAGCGATTAACTTAAACATTTAAATAATTTTTACTTCATATTTTTTTTTAATTTGTGTTTTGAGAGAGTAAATTGCACACTAAAAATACATAAATTAAACTTGCAGGCCATGGACTCATTTTAGAAATAAAAAATATCGTAAATAATGTTACAAATTTGAAAAATAAAGTCAAAAATTTTCTAGTATCAAAATGAACTTGAATGTTTATTTAAAATGTTATTCTTCGTTCTAAAAATGATCAAAATTCCGCATTTATTTATCGCACTTAAATGCAAACAGAATTAATAAAACCTAACATGGAAATCTGAATATATTTAGTTAAAAATTTATTATTTTAGGTGGAAAAGCTTAGCAGTAATTTTTCTAACATAAATAAATTTTTTTATTAAAAAATTTTATTACTCGGTTGAGTATTAAATAATTGTGTTAAAAATTTAACAATCTTTTTTTTTAAGCTATACTTCTTGTCTGCAAATGAAAGTTTTTGGTTGAAAATTCATCAACTTTGTTTAAATTTAATCTTCTTAAATTAAAAATACAGCGCTCTGGTTAAAAATTAATCTTTTTCTTTCGAAACAAAAATTGCTTTTTCTTGAAAATTTGCATATTCGGCTTGAAAATTCAACTATTTTGTAAAAAGTCGTATATACAGCTGAAAAATTTAACGATTAGTTAAACAATATAACTATCTGGTTGGAAATTTACGGATTTTGTTAAAAAATTTTATTTTTTGTAAGATAATCAATTTTTTCATGCAACTGTCTGGTTGAAAAAAATCCTTTTTTAGTTAAAGATTTAAGCATTTTGTTTAAAATTTTAATAATTGGTTGTAAGTCAACTTTTTCGTTAAAAATTCATTTTCTGAGGTTAGGAAAATTAATCTTTGTGTCTTGAATATTTAAGAATTTTGCTAAAATGCAACTATTTCGTACAAGATTAAACTTTCTTAGAAAAAATTTCTTAAAAAAAAATTAAAAATATATTCTCTTCCATAAAAATTCGTCTCTTATGTTAAAACAATAATATTTTTGGTAAAAATTCAAGTATTTAGTTAAAAATGTATGCATTTTGTTGAAAAATTTTCTTTTCTGTTAAAAAATTAATCTCTTTTATTGAAAATTTAAATATTTTATGAAAAAAATGATGTATTTTTGACGATTCATCTTTGTTGGTTAATTAAAAATTTTGAAAATTAATTTATTTTAGTTAAAAATTTTTTTTTGTGTTAAAAATTCATATTTTTGGGATGGAAATTTAATTTTTTTGCAAAAAATTCGTGTTTCTAACTTAAAAATTCAACAATTATCTAGAAAAAAAATTGGTTTAAAATTCTTGTTCTTCACCGAAAATTCGTCTTTTAAAAAAAAATTTATTTTTTTAGTTTAAAATGTGACTTTTTGGTTAAACATTAATTTTCTTAGTTAACAATTTGAATATTTTGTTAAAAATTTGTTTTTTGTTAATTTAATCAAAATGTTTTTCACTTTAAATGAAAATATTTTTTTCTTGAAATATGAACATTTTTGGGTGGGATATTCTTTTTTTTTAGGTGGAAAATATCATTTCTTAGTTAAAAGTGGAAACTTTTCTTGAAAGTTAATTTTTTTCTTAAAGGTTCATGATTTTATTTCAAATTTTATTTTGTTTTGGTTCAAAATAATTTTTTGTAACTGCAAATTAAACTATTTTGTTAAAAATTTAACAGATTGTTTGTAAACTGACCTTGTTATCAAACATATATACTCTCGGATTGAAAATTCAAAAAAAGGAATTTTCAACCAAAAGAAGCATTTTCAACCCCAAAATATGAATTTTCAACAAAAATGATAATTTCTAACCAGACAGTCATATTTTTCACTAAAAAATAGGAAAATTCAAATTTCGACTGAAAAAGAACCGTTTTTAATAAAATATTGGAATTTTTAACAAAAAAGTAAAATGGGTTAAGAGGAAGTGAGAAGAAGCGAGGAGAAAAGAGGGGTGGGAAAATGAGGGTGCTGAGGGAAGAAGAGAGGTGAGAAACACAGGAACGTAAGAGGGAATGAGGTGAGGAAATGTAGGAAAGAGAGAAGTAATGAGGGAAATGAGTAGAGGGGAAGTAGAGAAAGTGACAGACAAAGGACTAAAAGGTAAGTAACGGAAAACAAGAGAAAGAAAAGTAAAGAAAATGAGAGAAAATGAGAGGAAACGAGGAAAGGGAATGTTTAGGAAGTGAGGAAAAATGGGGGGATATAAAGTAGGGAAAGTGAAGAGACGTATAATTAGGGAAAATAAGGGGTAGCAAAATGTGAGAAAGCGAGCGAAAGGAAAGTTAAAGAAACGAGCAAATATAAGAGAAGAGGAAGTAGGGAAGAAATGGTTAAACTAGGGAGGGAGAATAGGGAAAATTATAAGAGAATTGAGAGGAGTAAGGAAAATTAAGGAAAAGAAGGCGGGGCAAAAAATGAATTTAGGGATTGAAGTAGGAGAAGTTATGTTGAGTAAGTGAGAAAAAGTAAATGATAGGTGTCTGTCGTACCTTTTTGCGCGAGAAGTAGCAAAGGTAAGCGAGGTTGAAGTGGGAGTTGAAGTAGCAGAGAAGAAGTATGTGTGGGGTGGAAAGTGAAGGGATACGAGTAGGGAAAAGAAAGTTAGGAAGGTTAGAGAATGAAGGTAAAGTGAAAAAAGTAAAGAGGGAAAGTGACAGAAATGAAAAAAAATTAGATGGAGAAGAAGTAGAAGTAGAGGAGTTGCGATGAATTAAGAGAGGACGTAAGAGACAGTAGGGGAGAGAAGGAAAAGTATGAATGGTAGAAGTAGAGAGGTCAGTGAGGGAAGAGAAGTGGAGTGGAGAGACAGCGAGGAAGAGGAGAATAAACGGGAACAAGAGAGTAAGATGGAGTGGGGGGGGGTGAAGAAGTAGAAGAAGTAGAGAAGAGCAGAGGGACTAGGAGAAAAGGAAGAGAGTGTAGTAGGAGTAGTATATGTAGTGGGAGACAAGAAGTAGGTGTGGGGTGGGAAATTACAAGAGAAACGAGAATGAATGAAATGCGAGGCGGTGAAGAGAAGAGAAGGTTATTTATAAGAACTAAGTGCGGGATAGGCTAAGGAAAAAGAAGTAGACGAAAGGAAAACTAAGGGAAATGAGATAGAGTGGGAGGAGAAAAATTAGATAAGGGGAGAGAAGGCACAATATAAAAAAAAGGGAAGTAGATGAGGAAGCGATATTGTATAGGCTACAAAAATCAATTTTTTTTTTAATTTCACTAAAAGTTGGAATAAACGACTGGACACTTTCAAGTAGATAGTTTGAGGAGAGGAAGTGAGGAAAAGTAGGGGAGAGGAGGTAAAGTATGAAAAGCAGAAGAAGAAAGGTCAGTAAGGGAATAGAACTGGAGTGGAGAGAAAGTGAGGAAGAAGATTATAAAGGGGAGCTATGGAGATAGATAAAGTAGATAAAGAGGTAGAAGGAGTAGAGAAGGGCAGGTGAATTTAGGAGAGGAGGAAGAAGATGTACCAATGGTAGTATACGTAGCGAAAGAAAAAAGTAGGTGTGGGGTGCAAAATAAAAAGAGAAAAAAATTAATGAAAAGAGAGGCAAAGAGGAGAGGAAGTTATAACTGAGAATTAGTATAAATTTTCATTAAAAAATTGTAATAAACAACTAAACACTTTTAAGTGGGTAGTTTGAGGACAGGAAGTGAAGGAAAGTGGAGAAGAGGAGGTGAAGTATGATATGTAGAAGTAGGAAGGTCGGTAAGGAAAGAGAAACAAAGTGGAGAGAAAGTGAAGAAGAGGAAAATAAAGCGGAGCTAGGGAGTAAGACCAAGTAGGGAGTGAAGGAGAAGTAGATGTAGAAAAGGGCAGAGAAACTAGGAGAGGAGAAAGAGAGTGCAGCAGAGGTAGTTTGCGTAGCGGGAAAGAAGAAGTAGTTGTGGGGCGAAAAATGAGAAAAGGAAGGAGAATGAATGAAAGGTGAGTCGGAAAAGAGTAGAGGAGGTTATATATGAGAATCCGGTGTAGGATGGTGTGAGGGAAAAAAAGTAAACGAGAGGTAAAGTAAGGGGAATAAGATGAAGTAGAAAGAGAAGAAGATGCGGACAAAAAAGTAGAAGTTAAAGGAGAAGAAGTAGGTACAGGTTTGAAATTGTATAAATCAAAGAAATCAAGCCGATTGATGTAGTGAGATTATTTTTCTATTTAAAAAAACCTACTCTTCAAAGCATGTATGAATTTGTATTAAAAATTGCAATAAGCAACTGCACACCTTCAAATGATAAGTGCAGGAAAAGGAAAAACAAAGTAGAAAGAGAGAGGAGTGAACTGGAAAAAGAGTAAAGAAGAGGAGGAAAATGAAGGAAAGCTATGGTGAGGGAAAAGAGGGGAGTGAGAAGAAGTAGGGCGAGAAAAAGCAGAGAAGTAGAGGAGGGGACAGGGAGTGGCAGAGTGACAAGAGGTTGTGGAATATAAGAAGTAGCTGTGAGCTAAGGAGTAAGGAGAGAGAAAGTTAGATATAGGGTGTAAATGAGTAGGAAGTTAATTTTTTTAACTGTGAATTGAATTTTTTGTTTAAAAATGAATAGATTTGCACTAAATAACCCTTTTCTTTTAAAAAATGATGAGAATAAGTTGAAAGTTAGTTTTTCTAACTTTAATGTGAATTATTTTTTTAAGAATTTAACAAATTCGTTGTAAATCACCTTTTCCTTATGCAAATTTATATTTTCGGGTGTAAAATACAAATGTTTTATAGAAAATTTGTCTTTTTGGGTTGAAATTAAAAATTTGATGTGAATTCAATTGAAAATTCCTCTTGATGGGATAAAAATTAAACTTTTGGCAAAAGAAACATTTATTTCGTTAAAAAGTTTTTGTTTTGAGAAGTGGTAGGCAGAGTAACTAAGGAAGGGGAGAAGAATGAAGAAGAAGTGTTAGAAGAAGAAGCGAGGAGGACAAAAGAAAGCAGCAGAGTGGAAAGGAGAGAAGTGAAAGCAAGAGAAGCAGAGGTGAAGAAAGTAAGTGGAAGAGGGAGTACAGAAAGTGGAAGAGAATAAGTAAACTGGATTAGAGAGTGAGGGGAGAGAATAAGTAAACTGGGTTGGAGAGTGAGGGGCGAGAATAAGTAAACTGGGTTAGAGAGTGAGGGGAAAGAAATTGAGATGAAGTAGGGGATAGGAGGTGAAGTGTAAGTGACAGACCATTGGAGAGGAAGTGTGAGAGTGAGTAGATGAAGTTAAAGAGAAAAAGCAGCGATAGGGTAGAGATCAAGGGGCTTAAAGAAGTGAGGAGGGGAACGAAGGAGAGGAGCGAAGGAGAGGAGCGGTGAATAAGCATGGATGGAAGTAAAAGGAGAGGAGTGAAGGGGGTAGGGTAGTGAAAGAAGTAGAAGTAGTGCAGGAAAGGAGTATAAAGAGTAAGTAAGAAGAAGAAAAGGTATGAAAGGAGATGATTGGATAGGACAGGACAGGATACAAGAGAAGAGAAAAAGTGGAGCGTGGTAAAGTGAGGGGTGGTGTTAACCAACTTAAGGAACGTCTAGAGACTGAAACCGAGAGACCAGAGTCGCCTTTACTGTTTAGATGATCGCCTGAAGTAAACCGTGCCATACCATACCAATGCTTCTTCAAGACGACATTGTTATGATACTCTAACGCAAGTTGAAATGAGCTTACGGAGTTTTGGGAACTGGTGAACCGTGGATAAACTCAGATAGGACGTTGTCGTGTGCTTTCACAATTCCGGATGAAGATGGTTACTTGCCACGAAATATGCATCAACTTTCTTCTTCTTCTGCCTCTTCTTATATACATAATAGGATTCTTTACTTTTCACGAGACTTTCAAATGTGAGTGGCTCACTTCAAAAAAATGTAATCGTGTTTAGCAGGAAACGGAAAAGAAGCTTTGCTGAATTTCAAAGGTATTGGTCTACTTTTAGAATAGAAAGAGCTACACCAACTGTGATTTATTTGAAACCTGCGAATTATGTAAATTTAATGTTTTAGACTAAAAACTAAAAAAAAAATTAAACTAAATAAATACCCGATTTTACATCAAGTCAAATGTAAAAAAAAAAAAAAATTTCAAACTTTCAACTCAATGATGATATTAACAAAAAAGAATATCTCTTTTTTGATTCTAAAAAAAATCTTTTTAAGAATATTAATCAAAACGTTTATAATAAAAAGCACACTTCTATTATTTATGAAAAAAATTGAAACACAATTTTCTTCCTTCCAGATTAATAAAGAGGAATTAAGTGAATTTCCTCTAATACTTCAGAAAAAAATTTTAAAAAGAATTAAAATTTTTAAACTTGAAAGGATTTTAAATCAAAGTCATTAAAGTGATTAAAAAGTTTTGAGATTTAACAAAAAAATTCCTTAAGTCCAAAGCACTTGATTAAATGTTTATTTTTTCAATTAAAAAGTCTATTGATATAGTTTTTTTTTGTAATTTATCACGCTTGGTTGAAAATTCGCCTATTTTCTTAGAAATTCAACATTTTTGTCAAAAATTTTTTTTCCGTTAAAAAACAATTTTTTTACTCAAAATTTAACTATTTTGCTTTTTGTTAAAATTTTATTTTTTTTGTTTAAAATTTATCTTGTTTTGTTGAAATTGTAAGTCTTTGGTTATACCAAAGCTTTGGTTGAATATTGAAATCTTTCTGTACACATAAACTTTTTTTCAAAGATTCCTTATTGTAGATGAAAATTGATCTTTTTTGTTAAAAATTGAACTATTTTGCTACAAATTTGTCTTTTCTTGGTTGAGAATTAATTTTTTCTACTGGAAATGTAAAAATTTCGTCGTTGGTTAAAAATTCATTTTTTTCGTTTTTATTGGTAGATTTTTATTTTTTTCATTGGAAAATAATGTACTTGGTTTAAAGTTAAACTGCTTTGTAAAAAGTTCGTTTTATTTTCGTTGAAGATATATAATTTTGGCTGCAAATTAAACTATTTGGGCGTGAATTAACTTTTTAATTGAAAATTAATTTTTTTTTGTGAAAAATTCAACTGTTTTGTAAAAAAAATTCTCTTTTTTGCTTGAAAATTTAATAATTTGATGGAAGAGAAAAATGTTTAGTTAAAAATATAATTTTTTTCGAAAATTCAACTTATATGTTAAAAAATTTTTTTAGTGTGTAAGAACTAATTTTTTTTTTAATGTAGCTGTTCCTTCTTTGGCTGAAAATGCTTTCTTATAAGTCAAATATTTAACTATTGAATAAAAAATTGAACTATTTTTCAAATATTAATCTTTTTTGTTAAAAATTAATACTTTTTTGGGAAAATTTAAACTTTTTTTTTCAAATCGTTTTTTTCGCTTACAAAATTAATAATTTTGTATAAGATTAAACTATTAAGTTGAAAATGTAACTTTTTATTCAAAAATTTAACTTCTTTGTTGAAAATTTGTTTTTAGTGTTTAAATATTAATTTTTTTGTTCGAAAACTTGGCTGTTTTTTAGGTTGGAAATGTTTTCTTTTTAAGTTGAATATTTAACTATTTAATGAAAAATTGAACTATTTTGTTAAATATTAACTCTTGTGTTCAAAATGTATATTTTTTTGTGAAAAATCTAACTGTTTTGTAAAAAAAATTTTCTTTTTTACTTAAAAATTTAATAATTTGGCGAAGAAGAAAAATGTTTAGTTAAAAATGTAAATTTTTCCAAAAATTTAACTACTTTGTTAGAAAATTTGTTTTGATTGTTTAAATATTAATTTTCTCGTTCAAAAATGTAGCTGTTCTTTTGTGGTTAGAAATGTTTTCTTTTTAAGTTGAATATTCAAATATTTGATAAAAAAATAACTATTTTGTTAAATATTAACTATTTTGTTGAAAATTTATATTTTTTTGTGGAAAATTTAACTGTTTAGTAAAAAAGTTCCTCTTTTTTGCTTAAAAATTTAATAATTTGGTGGAGAAGAAAGATGTTAAGTTATAAATGTAATTTTTTTCAAAAATTTAACTACTTTGTTGAAAATTGTTTTTAGTGTGTGAAAATTAATTTTTTTGTTGAAAAATGTAGCTGTTCCTTTTTTGGCCGAAAATGTTTTCCTTATAAGTCAAATATTTGAGTATTTAATAAAAAACCAAACTATTTTTTAAATATTAACTATTTTGTTAAAAAGTAATATTTTTTGGTGGAAAATTCGAACTTTTTTTTTTAATTGTCTTTTTCGCTTAAAAAAATTAATAATTTTGTATAAGATTAAATTACTTAGTTAAAAATGTAACTTTTTATTCAAAAATTTAACTACTATGTTAAAAATTTGTTTTTAATGTTTAAATATTAATTTTTTTGTTCGAAAGCTTAGCTGTTTTTTTTGTTGCAAATGTTTTCTTTTTAAGTTAAATATTTAACTATTTGATAAAAACTTAAACTATTTCGTTGAATATTAACTATTTTATTAAAAATTTATATTTTTTTGTGACAAATTTTTGTACAAAAATTTCTCTTTTTTGCTTAAAAATTTTATAATTTGGTGGAGAAGAAAAATGTTTAGTTACAAATGTAAATTTTTTCGAAAATTCAAATACTTTGTTAAAAATTTCTTTTTACTGTTTGAAAATTAATTTTTTTTCCGAAAATGTAGCTGTTCCTTTTTTGGCTGAAAATGTTTTCCTTATAAGTCAAATATTTAACTATTTAATAAAAAATTAAACTACTTTTCAAATATTAACTATTTTATTGAAAATTAATATTTTTTGGTAGGAAATTCAACCTTTTTTTTTTAAAAATCGTCTTACTTGCTTTAAAAATTAATAATTTTGTAAAAAAATAAACTCTTTAGTTGAAAATGTAACTACTTTGTTGAAAATTTGTTTTTAGTGTTTAAATATTAATTTTTTTTGTTCAAAAACTTAGCTGTTTTTTCAGGTTGAAAATGTTTTCTTTTTAAGTTGAATATTTGACTATTTTATAAAAAATTAAACTATTTTGTTAAATATCAATCGTTTTGGTAAAAATTTATATTTTTTGTAAAAAATTCAACTGTTTTGTAAAAAAATTCTTCTTTTTTGCCTAAAAATTTTATAATTTGGTGGAAAAGAAAAATGTTTAGTTAAAAATGTTAATTTTTTTGATAATTTAACTAGTTTGTTAAAAATTTCTTTTCAATGTTTAGAAATTAATTTTTTCGTTCGACAAATGTAGCTGTTCCTTTTTTGGCCTAAAATGTTTTCCTTATAAGTCAAATATTTAACTATTTGATAAAAAATTAAACTATTTTTCCAATATTAAATATTTTGTTGCAAATTAATATTTCTTGGTAGAAAATTAAACTTTTTTTTCGAAGAAAAATCGTCTTTTTTGTTAAAAAAATTAATAATTTTGTAAAAAATTAAACTATTTAGTTAAAAATGTAACTTTTTATTTAAAAATTTAACTATTTTGGTAAGTATTAACTCTTTTGTTAAAAATGTATATTTTTTTGTGGAAAATTTAACTGCTTTGTAGAAAAAAGTTTCTTTTTTACTTAAAAATTTAATAATTTGGCGAAGAAGAAAAACGTTTAGTAAAAAATGTAAATTTTTTCGAAAATTGAACTACTTTTTTGAAAATTTTGTTTTTAGTGTTCAAAAATTAATTTTTTTTTTCGAAAATGTAGCTGTTCCTTTTATGTCTTAAAATGTTTTCCTCATAAGTCAAACATCTAACTATTTAACAAAAAATTAAACTATTTTGTTAAATATTAACTATTTTGTTGAAAATTTATATTTTTTGTGAAAAATTCAACTGTTTTGTAAACAAATTCCTCTTTTTTGCTTAAAAATTTAATAATTTGGTGGAGAAGAAAGACGTTAAGTTGAAAATGTAAATTTTTTCAAAAATTTAACTACTTTGTTGAAAATTGTTTTTAGTACATAAAAATTAATTTTTTCGTTCAAAAATGTAGCTGTTCCTTTTTTTGGCTGAAAATGTTTTCCTTATAAGTCAAATATTCAACAATTTAGTAAAAAATTGAACTATTTTGTTTAATATTAACTCTTTTGTAAAAAATTTATATTTTTTGGTGGAAAATTTAACCTTTTTGAGAAAAAAATTCGACTTTTTCGCTTGGAAAATCAATAATTTTGTAGAAAATTAAACCACATATTTAAAAATGTAACTTTTTATTTAAAAATTTGACTATTTTGTTAAATATTAACTCTTTTGTTAAAAATGTATATTTTTTTGTGGAAAATTTAACTGCTTTGTAAAAAAAAGTTTCTTTTTTACTTAAAAATTTAATAATGTGGCGAAGAAGAAAAATGTTTAGTTAAAAATGTAAATTTTTCCAAAAATTTAACTACTTCATTAAAAATTTTTTTTTTAGTGTTTAAATTTTAATTTTCTCGTTCAAAAATGTAGCTGCTTCTTTTTGGTTGGAAATGTTTTCTTTGTAAGTTAAATATTTAACTATTTGATAAAAACTAAAATTATTTTGTTGATTATTAACTATTTTGTTGAAAATTTATATCTTTTTGGGAAAAATTTTACTGTTTTGTAAAAAAATTCTTTTTTTTTTGCTGGAAAATTTAATAATTTGGTGGAGAAGAAAAATGTTTAGTTAAAAATGTAAATTTTTTAGAAAATTTAAATACTTCGTTGAAAATTATTTTTAGTGTTCATAATTTAATTTTTTCGTTCGAAAATCTAGCTCTTCCTCTTTTGGCTGAAAATGTTTCTTTTGTAAGTCAAATATTTAACTGTTTGATAAAAAATTAAAATATTTCTTAAATATTAACTATTTTGTTAAAAAATAATATTTCTTGGTAGAAAATCCAACCTTTTTTTAAAAAAATCGTCTTTTTTGATTAAAAAATTAATAATTTTGTAAAAAATTAAACTATTCAGTTAAAAATGTAACTTTTTATTCAAAAATTTAACTATTTTGTTAAATATTAACTCTTTGGTTGAAAGTTCATATTTTCTTGTGAAAAACTCAACTGTTTTGTAACAAAATTTCTCTTTTTTCACTGAAAATTCAATAATTTGGTGAAAAAGAAAAATGTTTCGTTAAAAATGTGATTTTTTTCGAAAATTCAAATGATATGTTAAACATTTTTTTTTACTGTGTAAAAATTAATTTTTTGTTTAAAAATGTAGAATTGACTTTCCTAATTAGTCAAATATTTAACTATTTAATAAAAAATTCAACTTTTTTGTTATATACTAATTATTTTGTTAAAAATTTATATTTTTCGGTGGAAAATTCAACATTAAAAAAAAATCGTCTTAACAAGTTTTTGAAAATAAATTTTTAACTATTTTGCTTTTGTTAAATATTTATATTTTTTAATTGAAAATTGAAATATTTTATTCAGAATTCATCTTGATAGTATAAAAAGTAAGCTGTTATTAAAAAAATTAATTACTTTGTTACAAGTTTAATTATTTTATCAAAACTTTATTTTGCTAAATTTATCTTTTTGGTCAAAAATTTAACTGCGTTGTTGATAATTTTTATTTGGGATGAAAAATTGATTTTTTATGCTAGAAAAGTCGCTTTTTATGACTGAAAATTTATCTCTGCAACAAATGGACTTTTCTAATTTTCGAGTAGTTTAAAGATTACAAAATAAATTTTCAAATAATTTTCTGGATTTTTAATTTTTTTTTCGATTAAAAAAAAAGTATTCATCGTTTTCAGAATGATTTGCTTTTTCTCATTCCGCCATAGGCATGAAATGCCATTTCGTATATTACTGACTAATGTAATTGACCCACACTGGTTTATTTGCGTCCATTTTTCAACAAGTATTCATCACTCATCGAATGCGTTCATTCGCTGATGTCATTGGAACATGCCGCTCATACTGCACTCATTTCATGCTCTATGCGATTTTTTAATCTAAAATGCCGTTTTCATGTTGCACGAATATATGAAAAAAATATCGTGAAATATTAAGTTTTAAATTCATCACAAAATTTTTTTTAAAATTGTTTTTATTTCTAAATGTTTAAAGTCACATTAACTGTCAGAATACGACCGAATCAACCATATAGAATCTTTAACTTCGGAGTAACTAATTAGGCATAAAAAAGTAAAACGAAAATTGTTGTAAACAACTCTGTCAGACAGATTTATTATTAAAATTCAAAATGTCAACGTTCGAAAACCCACTTTTTCCATTTTTAGGAGAATTACATAAAAATGTAGAACACACCCGTTATCCTACTACACCTACTCTCCTCATCACTCCACACTTCCCTTATCCTCTCTCGTTTCCTTACACTTCCCTAAGTCCCCCTTCCATCACTACCCCTACTCCCCTCTCCATTTTTCCTTTCACGTCTTCTACTCACTTACCCTCACTGCTCTATTTCCCCACTCCTCAATTCCTCTCCGTCCCTACCACTCATTTCCTCAACTTTTTCTATTTCTGGACACCTTTTTTTTTCCTGATTTCTTCGACTTCCTCTCACCTCATTCCCCTCACTTATTTTACTTCCTCTCCTGACTAAACTTTAATTTTCCTCACCGCCCCTTTTTCTTTACCCCCCCCCCCACCCAGAAAAATACCAGATCGAGTCGGATCTGCAAG
>JAUELO010000018.1:2074114-2087490 GCA_032357855.1 Amphibolips quercusostensackenii
TGCAACAACGCCAAACTTTACTATTAGCTCTTCCATTTATTTTAATATTTGATGCTAGACTAAATTTAGACTAATTTTACTTTTCTTATTCGAGGAATTTCAATAAAGTTACTTTTGTAATAGCTTATTGGCTAATATTATACTAATTATAAAACCAAATGAACTCTAATAACGAAAAAGAAGCCAAATCTAGGTTAAATATTTTAGAGAAAGCTTTCACTTTCTCAATGGCTTCTATGAAAAAAAAGCTTTTTCTCGTAAACTCATTTTCAGTCCTACGGCTGGTTTATTCGTTCCACGTCACATGTGCCAAACTTCTAAATTCTTGCAAAAACGCGAAACTTTACTTTTAACTCATTTATTTATTTTGATACCTGATGCTAGAATAATTTTAGTTCCCTTATTTCAAGAATTTTAATTATAAGTTACTTTTTTCATTGCTAATGGCCGAAAATCATACTAATTATGAAATTGAATGGAACTATAATGACATAAAAAAGTCAATTTAAAGTTAAATATTTGAGAGAAAGCTTCAACTTTCTGAATTCTATCTGAAAAAAAAACTTTTTCTCGTAAAATTATTTTCGGTTAGAAGGCTGGCTTATTCGTCCGACGTCACATGCACCAAAGTTCCAAATTTTTGCTCATTTTCCGTGCTAAGGCTGGTTTATTCGTTTCACGTCACATTTGAAGATATAATTAAAAATATGAAATTAAGATTTTTCGTTAATAAACTAAATTTTAAACAAAAAAAAAAAGAGATTTTTAGCAACATATTTAAATTTCTAACCAAAGAGATAAATTTTTAACTGAAGTGATGAATTTTTGAACTAAGAGACGCATTTTTAATAAATGAAGATTTTTCAGTCAAGAAAATACGAATCATCCAAATTGTTGAACTTTCAAGTCAAAAGATGAATTTTCTAGTTAAAAATCAAATTTTTAACCCAAAAATATAAAATTTTAACAAAAAACTCAATTTTTTATTAAACAGTTGCATTTTTTACGAAAATAAACAAACTTTAAGACAATAAGATTAGTTTTCTACTAAAAAGATGAATCAGTAACTAAATAAGACAAATTTTTAGCAAAAAATGACAAAGGTACATTTTCAGTTAAAAAACTTAATTCAAACAGAAGAAGCAAACTTACAACACAATAAGTAAATCTTCAAGCAAACAGATAAATCTTCAACAACAAAAATTAATTTTTCAAAGAAATATTTTAAATAATAAACTAATAAAACAACAATAAATATAATAATAAATAATAATCTTAGAAAATAAGTAATGATTCAAAATTTTTATTTTGTAATAAAAACCATTTTCCTCCTTAAACAATAATTTGGTTAAATTTTTTTTTTCATGACTAAAAAATATTCTTTGGTAGAAAATTCAACAATAATGTTGAAAATTCTTTTTTAGTCGAATTCATTCATTTCATATTTGATATTAAATTATTTTTCGTTAAAATATCAACTTTTATATTTCTTGTCGATAGATATATATTTTTTAAAAATTAAATCATGTTCGAAAATGAATATTTTTAAAATTTCAATATGACATCTAGAATCTTCTTGAATTTTCTCAAAAATTAAAAAAAAATTATATTCACATAACTTTGAAAACAAACAAATAAAATTAAAAATAAATAGATTTTTTTACCAAACAGCTGAACTTTAAACCTACAAAGATGAATTTTTAATAAAATAGTTAAATTTTCAACTGAAATAGATAACTTTTAATAAAAGATGTGAATTATTAACTATTAAAATTTAACGAAAAACAAAAACAATTAAACGAATTTTCAACAAAATAGTTAATTTTTAATGAAGGATGTTCACCTAACAAAGATGAATTTTTAACCAAAAATTTAATCGTTAAATTTTCAGTAAAAAAGTAATTAAAACAAATTTTTTTAAACAGTTGAACTCAACAAAAGTATAAAAATTGGTAACATAAAATTGAATAGCTACATATTCGAAAAAAAAGTTAACACAATAGTTTAATTCATAAAAATTTAATTTTCAACTAAACAGGTTAACTTTCTACCAAAGTAGTTTAATTTCCATTTAAAAATATGAATTTTCAAACAAAAAAGTTAATTTTCAACTGAAAACTTTAATTTTTCGCTGTATTTTTGAATTTTCAGCACAAAAAACGGATTTTATGTAAAGCAATTTAATTTTTAACCCGAAAATATGAATTTTCAACAAGAAAGTTAACTTACGATCGAATAGTAGTTCAACTTCAGACCAAGTATATTTATTTTCAAAAAATTTTTTCTGGGTCTTAAAAAAATAAATTCTTGAAAAAAAAATTATTGTAATTCGCAACTAACAAAGATCAATTTTTAACCCAAAAATTGAATCTCTTATTAAAAAATAAATTTTTAATAAAATATTTTAATTTCCACTCAAATGGTATAATGTTTTATTAAAATTATGATTCTACAATTAAAATAGTTTAATTTTTACGACGATAATTTTTTTTATTGAAAAAAAAACTTTTAAGCAAAGTGATACATTTTTAACTAGAATTAGAAAAATTTTCAACAGACAAGACGAATTTTGAACAAAAAATGATTTTTTAGTCAAAAAAAATTTCTTCTAAACTGTTGGACTTTCAAAAAAAACAAAAAATTTTCTGTTCAACAAATGACTTTTAACCTAAAAATATTAATTTTCAACAAAAAAATTAATTTCTAACAAAAAAGTTGATTTTCAACAATTCAGTTGCATTTTTAAACATGAATGGAAAAAATTTTAACAAATAAGATCAGTTTTATGCTAAAAAGACAAATTTGCAACTAAAATTGATGAAATTGCAAAAAAAAAAGAGGAACGCTCCATTTTTATTTTAAAAATCTAATTTCAAACCGAAAAAAAATAATTTTAACGAGATGCGTCAATTTTTTATACAGTATTTTAACTTATACTTAAGTACATAATTTGATTTTAACTTTTTTGTCTAATGATCTAAAATCAATATTTTTCATCAAAGTGCTGAATCTAGAATTTGTTGAAGTTAAAAATTCTAAATTTGAAAATTCAATTTGGAAGTAGTTAAATTTTTAATTTAAAAATTAATTTAAAAAAATGTTAAATAAAGATGAATTTTAAGCAAAGTTATAAATCTTAAAAAAAACATTAATTTCTTAACTAAAACAGATGAATTATTGAACGAAAAGGACAAATAAGAAAAAAAATTTGTAACAAAAAAAAATGTTTAACAATGTAGTTCAGCTTTTAACAAAGTTGTTAAATTTTTAATTTATGAAGATCATTTCTTACCAGATAGTCAAACCATCAACCAAAGAGATGAATTTTTAATTCCAATAACAAATCCTTAACAAAAAAAATGGTTCAACCTTTAACCAAGAAGATCAATTTTTAACAAAAAATGTGAATTGTCAACAAATTAGTTAAATCCTCAACTGAAAAAATTGATTTTACAGAAAACAGTTGCATTTCTATTCAAAGAGATGCAATTTCTACTAAAACAGGTAAGTATTAAACCACGAAGACAAATTAAAAAAATATATGTGGATTTTCAACCAAGAGAGATTTTAGTTGAATTTTCAATACCAAAACCTGAATTTCCAACAGAAAGTTACTTTTGAATGATACAGTTTAATATTAAACTTTTCAATTTTATTAAACAAATAAAACAAAATCAAATTCCATCTTGCAATTCAAATTGATTATTATTGACAGTTATTTGAAGTGCCTGTTATGGAAATTTCCTGAGGTTAACATTTTTTTTTTAAATCCTTGATTTTTCCTCTGGTTTACAGCTTATTTTTGACCCACGTCCACCCTAGCGTTTTGTCTTGAGGTTTAGAGCCTGAAAATCGAAGTTGGTAATTTTAAAGAATTTAAAAATCGGAAACTTTAGTAACAATGTAAAATTTGGAAAAAGATTATTTTTTGGCAAAGTCATTGTAACGAACTTGGCGCCCTACGTAACGAGAAAACTCCTATTAGGGGATCACCAGCTCATTGCCTTGCTAGGCGTACGGTGCAGACATTTTTTATTGTTAAATAAATGGATTAACCCCCAAAAAAAACATTTACTATTAATTAATGAAACAAAAATAAAAGCGTACCACACCAGTGGTAAATATTTTCAAAAAAAGTTCCAGATTGTGAGAGGCAAGAATCAGGGATATTCCAGTCAAAGCTGGTGAATACCTGAGAACTGCGGAGATTCGGAGAACAGCTCGCCAGATCAGCTGACGTACGACTGACACTCTTAGACCAGAGACGGCGTTATATAGCCTTGTCCCTACGCTTGGTTGCTCGGTGGAGGTGGTAGTTACCATAGTGAGGTCAGACGGTGTCTATGATTGGTGGCGCTGGCTCACGCGGTTTGTTGTTCTCCGCGGAGTGGGGATCGCTTGGCGCGTTGAGTACAGACTGACTCTACTGTCCGCGCGTCTGGGCCTGTTTTATTTTAACATTCAAAAGAGTACAATTATTCAAAATTTGTGTGGTACGAAGTGGGATTAACCGATCTATCGTTGGTCATGTCCTCTTGCAAGTGCGTTTTTAATAGGAATTTATTAAAAAAACGAGTTATAAACAAAATCTTTGGCAAAGATGTGAACTTGAGTTATTCGAAATTTTCCACCTGATAATCTTATTTCATAAAAAAATGTGGGTAATCCCTTATAACGTGCAGCCCTTTAGTTATGTTTTTTTTCAATAAATATAGTAATCTGATTGTATCGATAGACAGCTTATATTTTTTTCATTCAGTACATGAAAAGAGCAATCGGTATACGAGCAGATTTTCTGCGAGAGGAAATTCGTGAATGATTATTAGTCGAGGAGGTATTTTCCGGATATGGACTGTTATCGTAAACATAGACAGCCATTATCCACAGTACAGAACGGGATGTGAAATGTGAATTGATGAATGCTTTCATTACAGCAGCGGCGGAGGATCATTCAAATTCTGACTGCTTTCTAGTGGCTGTCATGACACACGGCGAATCAGGATTTTTGCATTCGTGTGACGAGCTTTATCCTGTTGACACACTCTGGAATTTTTTCACTGGTGACAAATGTACGACTCTTGCCGGAAAACCGAAATTGTTTTTCATACAGGTATGACGAATGGTAGCTTCTATTTTTACCGAAAGTCAGAAGAAGAGCATTTTTATATTTGTTTATTATTTTTTTTCGTTTTTTTTTAAGCAGACGCCAACTCGTATTCCATCAAATATTCTTTTTGATAAAAAGAGAATGTATTAACTCTATTGAAATTTAAAAATTTGTTCTTTTGTTTGAAATTTTGTAGAAAGGATTCAAACCAATGCTTCGCGCTTGACCGGTTAAACGTAGAAAAAATCAAAAGATTTATTCAGTTAAGCTTTTTATAGATTTCCACTTCTTTTTTTGCAAACTAACTTTAGTAAAAAATTAACTTTATCCTCTTTTTCCTCTATTCAGCCCTTTCCTCCCTTTTTTAAATTTAAAAGCCAACTGGACCAATGAAACCCAACCAGGAAATCTGAAAATTTTTTTGTTGAGAAAATTCTTTCTGTTTAAATAGTCCACTATCATATTTTTTATTAAAAAATCATCTCTTTGAATTGAAAACTTCATTATTTAATTAAAAATTTATTTAGTTTGATGCAAGTGCAACAATTTTCTTTAAAAGTCATTCTTGTTGGTTGTTCATTTTGATTTTTTGTAAGAAATTTATCTTTTTCGGTTGAAAATTCAACTGTTCATTGGAAAATAACTTTTTGTTGAAAATTTAATAATTTTGTTGATTTTTTTTATTTCTTGACTAAAAAATGTTTTTTGGTTAAAAATTAAACTTCTTTCAGAAAAACTTAATATTTTTAGATTGAGGATTTAACATCTTGGTTAAAAAAATCAATAATTTGATTCCATTTTTTTTTGCATTCTTGACTAAAAATTTTTTTTAGATAAAAAATAAACTCTTTTTTTAAAAATCCATATTATTTTTTTTGATTAAGGTTTTATGTTTTTTGTGAAAAATGTAACTATTTGATTGCAAATTAAATACTTAACTAAAAATTCAATAATTTTGTTAATAAATTATCAACTTTCGTTAAAGATTTGTCTTTTTAGGTTAGAAATTGAACTATCACAATTTGGTTAAAATTTTGGTTCCCTCTTGACTAAATATTTTTTTTTGTTGACAATCATAATGTTAATTTAGCATTTCGTTTAAAAACTCGTCTTTTTTAGTTGAATTTAACTTTTTTTATTTTTTTAAATTTTTCTGTTGAAAATATCAACTATTACGTGTTTCTTTAAAAATTAATTTTTTGTTGTTGAAAAGTTAATTATTCCATATTCATTTAAAAATTTCTCTTTATTGGTAGAAAATTCAACTACGTAGTAAAATATTTAACTACTTGGTAAAAAATTGAATTTTTTTTGGCTAAAGATTCATCATTTTAGTAGAAAATTTCTTCCTTTTCTAACAAAACTATTTTTTTTTATTGAAAATTTAACTATTGCATAATTGCTCTGAATTTTGTTGTTTTCTCTCGCTTGCGAAAACCTTTTTTGTATGAAAATTCAAAAATTTTGATAAAAATTTTATCTTTTTGGGCATTAATTTATTATAATAATTATTATAATAATTATTAAATGTAAAAAAATAGTATTTTTTTAATTAATTTTTTTATTGAATATTCAAATTTTTACATTTAATTAAAAAAATTCCTTTTTAGTTAAAAATGTAATAACCTGGTTAAATGTTTAATTATATGGCGAAAATTGGATTTCTTTTGGGTTAACATTTCATCATTGTAGTTTAAAATTCCTTATTTTTTTG
This sequence comes from Amphibolips quercusostensackenii, assembly GCA_032357855.1. Lineage (NCBI taxonomy): Eukaryota > Metazoa > Arthropoda > Insecta > Hymenoptera > Cynipidae > Amphibolips > Amphibolips quercusostensackenii. The sequence goes on from JAUELO010000018.1 coordinate 2,080,936, forward strand.
TAAAATTAATTGTTTTGGTTAAGAAATTAACTTTCACGTGATTGGTTGAAATCTTGTAATCTTCTTGACCGAAAATCTTTTTTGGTTGAAAATTCAACTCTTTTAGTAGATTTAAAAAATATTTTTGGATACAAATTCAACCATTCGCTCAAAAAATAATATATTTTTGCTGAAGATTCAACTATTTGGTTAAAAATTGGTTTTTTTCGTTCAGATTTTTTTTTTCATTTCAAATAAATTTTGTTGGTAGAAATTTATCTAATTTTTTAAACATTAGTTTTTTGTCTGAAGCTTCATTTGCTTGGTTGACAGTGAAACTATTTTTTCTGTGTTTTTGGGTAAAAATTAATATTTTTGAAATTTAAAAGTCAACTATTTGATTTTTGGTTGAAAAATAATCTTTTGGTTGAAAATTCAACGGTTTGGTTGGTAATTCGTGTGTATTGTGGATAATTTGACCTTTTTAGTAAATAACTTTTCTTCTTGGTTGAAAATTCAACTTTTTAGTTGGAAATTGAACTATTCAGTTAAAAATTCATTAATTATATTAAGGGTGCAATATTTTCACTATTTGCAATTTAAATTAAAAGTTTTCTAATTTTACATAAATCATTTTGCAATATTCTTATTTTGTTAAAAATGTTTGCATTAAGAATAAAAGAATTTCAAATTAGCTTATAGATAGAAGTATTCCTAAATTAGGATCTTCAATCGAAGCCGTAAAAAATTGATCCTTTTTAAATTTTGTATTTTGCTTTTTAAAATTCACTCCTCTTATTCTAAAGTGCAAAATAAATAACTTTAAAATCAGTGATAAATTTATGATATCAAATGCCAATAATAAACAATTTAAATTTCTAAAAATGCTTAAAAATTTTTTTAAATACTTCATATACTGTGTAATTCCTCGGAATACCTCAAAATCTATTGAAATTTTTAAAAAAGTTCTAAAAATCTTCAAAATTTTAGAAATCATTAAAAAATTATTAAAATTCTTTAAATCCTGTAAAAATTTTTTTAAAATAACTCAAAATCTCTTGTCATCTTTGCGAAATGCATGACATTTTTAGAAATCCTTTGCAATTTGTTATATCTTTTGAAACTTTTTTTGATGCCTTAAAACATTTAAAAACGTGAAAATTCAATTTAAAAAAAAGCTGTAAATTATTTAAAATTTCTCAAATGTAAATTGAATTTAACATTTTTATTGGAAATTTTATAAAAATTATTTTATATGTCTTAAAATTTTCAAAGTTTTTTTAAATCCATTAAAACATGTGCTATTTCTTAAACTACCTTAAAATCTTTATAAATCTTTAGAAAACGTAAAACTTATTTTCAAAAGTAAACATGAATCATTTAAATCCCCTAAATATAAATTTAATTTGATTTAAATCATTTGTTGAGGTTATCTGATAAATTCCTTCTAGAAATCTTTGAAATTCTTCGAACATAAATTTTGTTTTATTTATTTAATAACATTCTTCAAGGAAACCCGTCTAGAAATGTTAAAAATTCCTCAAATATAAATTAAATTTGCCTATTAAAGTTTACAATAAAAAATCTTCTAGAAATCTTTTAAATTCTTGAAATATAAATTGTATTTTATTTATTGAACTAAAGTTCTTTTAAAAAACCCTTCTAGGAATCTCTGATATTCCTTAAATATAAATCCAATTTAAATAATCTATTAAAGTTCTCTAAGAAAATTCTTCTAGAAATCTTTTGCATGCTTTTAATATGAATTTTATTTTATTTATTGAACTAAAAGTCTCTTAAAAACCCTTCTAGAAATCTATGAAATTCCTAAAATATAAATCCAATTCAAATTATCTATTAAAGTTTTTTAAAGAAATCCTTCTAACAATCTTTCAAATTCATTAAATATAAATTTTATTTTATTTATTGAACTAAAGTTCTCCTAAAAACCCTTTTAGAAATCTTTGAAATTCCTTGAATATAAATCCAATTTAAATTATCTATCACAGTTTTCTAAGGAAACCCTTGTTAAAATCTTTTAAGTTCTTTAAATATAAATTTTATATCATTAATTGAACTAAAGTTTTCCTCAAAAACCCTTCTATAAATCTTTGAAATTCCTTAAATATAAATCCAATTTCAATTACCTATTTAAGTTCTCTAAGGAAACCCTTCTAGAAATCTTTTAAATTCTTTCAAAATAAATTTTATTTTATTCATTAAACTAAAGTTCTCCTAAAAAACCTTCGAGAAATCTTTGAAATGCATTAAATATGAATCCAATATAAATTAAATATTAAAGTTGTTTAAGGAAACCCTTCTAGAAATCTTTGAAATTCTTTAAATATAAATTTTATTTCATTTATGAAATTAAAGTTCTTCTAAAAAACCCTTCTAAAAATCTTAAAAATTCCTTAAATATAAATTCAATTTAAATCATTTTTTAAAGTTCTCCTGAAAACTTCTCCTAGAAACCTTAGAAATCCCTTAAATATAAATCCAATTCAAATTATTTATTAAATTTCTCTAAGGAAACCCTTCTAAAAATATTTTAAATTCTTCAAATATAAATTTTATTTTATATATTGAACTAAAGTTCTCCTAAAAAACTTTCCTAGAAGCCTTTGAAATTCTTCTAATATAAATTTTGTTTTATTTATTCAGTAACGTTCTTCAAGAAAACCCTTCTAGAGATCTTTAACATTCCTCAAATATAAATTTAATTTAATTTGCCCATTAAAGTTTTTAATAAAAACTCTTCTAGAAATCTTAAAAATTCTTAAATTAAAAATCAAATTTTATTTATTTGACTAAAGTTCTTTTGAAAAACCCTTCTAGAAATCTTTGAAATTCCTTAAATATAAATTCAATTTAAATGATCTATTAAAGTTCTCTAAGGAAATTCTTCTAGAAATCTTCTAATTCTTTTAATATAAATTTCATTTTATTTATTGAAGTAAAGTTCTCCTAAAAAACCCATCTAGAAATTTTTGAAATTCCTAAAATATAAATCCAATTTACATTATGTATTAAAGTTCTCTGAAGAACCCTTCTAGAAATTTTTTAAATTCTTTAAATATAAATTTTATTTTATTTATTGAACTGAAGTTCTCCTGAAAACCCTTTTAGAAATATTTGAAATTCCTTGAATATAAATCCAATTTAAATTATCTATCACAGTTTTCTCAGGAAACCCTTCTAGAAATCTTTTAACTCTTTAAAAAATAAATTTTATTTTATTTATTGAACTAAAGTTCTCCTAAAAACCCTTCTAGAAATCTTTGACATTTGTTAAATATAAATCTAATTTAAATTATCTATTGAAGTTTTCTGAGGAAACCCTTCTAGAAATCTTTTAACTCTTTAAAAATAAATTTTATTTTATTTATTGAACTAAAGTTCTCCTAAAAACCCTTCTAGAAATCTTTGAAATTTTTTAAATATAAATCTAATTTAAATTATCTATTGAAGTTCTCTGAGGAAACCCTTCTAGAAATCTTTCAAATTCTTCTAAAATAAATTTTATTTTATTTATTAAACTAAAGTTCTCCTAAAAAACCTTCTAGAAATCTTTGAAATTCCTTGAATATAAATTCAATATAATTTAACTTTAAAAGTTCTCTGATGAAACCCTTCTAGAAATCTTTTAATTTCTTTGAATATTAATTCTATTTTATTTATCAAACTAAAATTTCCCGAAAAAAAACCATTAGAGTTCGCTAAGAAAACCTTTCTAGAAATCTTTGAAATTCTTTAAAATCTTTGAAAATTTATTAAAATTCTTTAAATCTGATGAAATCTCTTGATTTAACTTGAAATCTTTTAAAATCTTAGGAAAACGTACAGATTTGTTTTTTAAACTATTACCATTTTTTATGTCTCTTAAAATTTTGCAGAATCCCTAAAAATCTTTGAAAAACATGAAAAATTTATTGTAGAATGTAGCTATAAAACATTTGAAATTTCTTATAAATAGAAGAAAGATTTAATTCATCTATTAAAAATCTCTAAAAACGATTTTGAATCACTTGAAATTCTTAAAGGTTTTTTCGAAATCCTTCAAATCTTGTGACCAACGTTCTCCAGGAAAACCCTTCTAGAAATCTTCAAAATTCTTTAAAATCCTCGAAAAATTATTAAAATTCTTTAAATCCCGTAATATTTATTAAAATAACTTACAATTTCTTGGAATCTTTAGAAAACATACATGATTCTTTAAAACCCTTCGCAATTTATTATATCTCTGAAAATTTTGTAGAATCTTAAAAAATCTTTTCGTAACGTGAAAATTTTTTTTTAAAAATTAGCTATAAATTATTAAAAATTTTTTTTGTAAAAAATTTAATTCATTCGATAAAAATCTCAAAAAACTATTTAAAATCTTTTAAAATCCTTAAAGATTTTTTAAAATGCCTTAAAATTATTTAAAATGTTTATAAAACGTAAATCTCAATTCAAATAGTGCATATAAATCATTTAAAATACCTTAAATATAAATTTAATTAAATTTATTATTTCAATTTCTCTAAAAAAAATTCTTTTAGCAATATTTGAAATTCCTTACACATAAGTTAATTTAATTAATTCAATAAAGTTCTCTAAGAAAACCCTTCCAGAAATCTAAAAAATTCCCTAAAATCCTTAAAAAATTAAAATGTTTTTTTTAATTTGGTAGAATTCTATGATAAATAATTTAAAATCTCTTGAAATCTTTGGAAAATATTGGAAATCCCTTAAAATTTTGCACATCTCAAGAAATATTTTATAATCCCTTAAATCCTGTAGAGAATGTAAAAATTTATTTGAAAAAGTATTGAATTACATATAAATCATTTAAAATCCTATAAATATAAATTTGATTTAATTTTACATTTAAGGTCCCTAAAGAAACCCTTCTAGAAATCTTTGAGATTCCTTAAACTCCTTGAAGAATTATTGAAATCCTCTAAATCTAGTCAAATTTCTTGTAATAACTTAAAATCTCTTAAAATATTTAAAAAATCTACAAAATTCTTTAGAATCCCTTAAAATTTTTTGTATTTTTTGAAATATTTTGGAATTCCTTAAATTTTTTGGAAAACGTAAAAATTTACTTAAAGAAGCAGCTATTAATTATTTGAAACCCCTTGAATATGAATTTAATTTACTTTATTCATTAAAGTTTTCTAAAAAAAACCTTCTAGAAATCTTGAAAATTCCTTAAATATAAATTTGATATAATTTATTCACTAAAGTCATCTAAGAAAACTCTTCTGGAAATCTTTAAAATTCCTTGAATATAAATCCAATTTATTTTACCCATAAAAGTTCTTTAAAAAAACCCTTTTAGAAAACTTTGAAATTCTCTAAGTCTGGTGAAATTCCTTGAAATAACTTGAAATCCCGTAAAATTTTTTTAAACTGTAAAAAATTTATTTTTGAGAGTAGCTATAAAATATTAAAAATTCCATATGTATAAGACAATTTAGTTTATTAAACAAAAGTCTATAAAATCAATTTCAAATTACTTGAAATCCTTAAAGATTTTTTTTTAAATCCTTCAAGCCTTGTGCAATTCCTTAAAATACCTTGAAATTATTTGAAATCTTTTGAAAAAACATAAAGCCTTATTTAAATAGTTCATTTAAATCATTTGATTTATCTTGAATCTAAATTTAGTTAATTTAATTATTTGAATTGCTCTAAAAAACGCTTCTAGAAATATTTGAAATTCCTAAAATATAAATTAATTTGATTTATTCAATAAAGTTCTCTGAGTAAACTCTTTTAGAAATATTTAAAATTCTTCAAGATCCTTAAAAAATTATTAAAATTCTACAAATCTGGTAAAATTTCTATTTTTAACTTAAAATCTCTTGAAATATTTGGAAACCCTACAAAATTCTTTAGAATCCCATAACATTTTTTGTATTTCTTGAAATATTTCGGAATCTTATAAATTCTTCGATAAACGTGAAAATTAACTTAAAGAAGCAGCTATAAATTATTTAAACCCCTTTGAATATGAATTTAATTTATTTTGATTTATGTAAGTTCTCTAAAAAAAACCTTTTAGAAATCTTTGAAATTCCTTAAATATGAATTTTATTTTATTTATTCACTGAAGTTCTCTAAAAAAAGCCTTCTAGAAATCTTTGAAATTTCTTAAATATAATTAAAAAAAAAAAAAATAAGTTAAAATTTATTTATGAAAGTAGCTATAAAATATATTTCATTTCTTATACATGAAAAAATTTAGTTTATGAATCAAAAATCTCTAAAAATTATTTTAAATTACTTAAAATCCTTGAAGATTTGTTCAAATTCCTGTAAGCCTTGTGCAATTCCTTAAAATACCTCAAAATCATTTGAAATCTTTTGAGAACATAAAGCCTCATTTAAATAGTACATTTAAATCATTTGAAAAATTTTAAATTAAATTTACTTAATTTTACTTTTTTGAATTTCTGTAAAAAAACGCTTCTAGAAATATTTGAAATTCCTTGAATATAAATTAATTTGATTTATTCAATAAAGTTCTCTGAAAAAAACCCTTCTAGAAATATTTAAAATTCCTTAAAATCCTTAAGAAATTAT
>JAUELO010000018.1:2099582-2110135 GCA_032357855.1 Amphibolips quercusostensackenii
CTGGTCTTCGCAACTCGTAACAGAGCCGACTCACGGACACGCTATGTTTGCATGTGTTTCTACCAGATGGGAAAGTGGTGGGGGCCGCAAAATCTCACGTTCTGGAGACCCTGACGTCAGTAGTTCGAGAGCTGGTATCCAGAACTCAAACTGAAAACCCTACAGTTAGTATCCTGCCCTAGGTGCCTACAGCTTGCTGCTAGCCTTAGGTCTCACGAGCAAGCCATTGCCGTGATTGTCAACGAAGCCTAAACTGAAAACGCGATCTCTTTCTCTTCAGGAATCTACGCTGGTATCCAGCCTTAGGTTTCCTGAACGAGCAAAGCGTAGTAATGTGTTTATCTAGGATGCATTAATGGTCCTACTTATCCATTTTAAAGTACTTGCGTGTAAAAAAGATAGTGAGCAGAAGTATAAAGCACATAAACTTTTTATTTAAACATAAAGTTTCCTTGAACCTACTTCTAGTTCACTTAAATTTACCCCCTCTTTTCTCCTCTAACAGGCTAGCTAGTATTTCAGCCCGCCTGTTTCCGCTGCAACAGCTGGCATCCCAGTTCTTCTAGCCGACACTCTGACTTAATTCACTCCTTTCCCCTACTGACGTTCACACAAGCGTCTCTGCTAACCAACTTCTCTTCGGGGTAAAAAGAAATATGAAGACGACCACGCATCACATTCTTATTCAACCCTCTTCGGAATTTCCCTAATTACTCTCTCATTTGGTGCCTTCTAGACCTCTCTTCCACATTTACTCTCAATCGCTCTAAAATTAGTTACCTCCCTCTCTGCCTTAACGGATAGACATCCTCCATTCCCTCTCTCTCGCTCTCGCTCCAGAGAAAGTTTCCTCTCTTTCCACCTCAAAGAATAGACATCCTCCATTCCCTCTCTCTCTCTCTCTCTCTCTCCTTCGCTCCAGAGCAAGTTCCGACTCTCTTCGATTTTAAGGTTAGGATAAACAATCATCGTGTTCCTGGATTTTTATTTCCTGAGATTAGGAACATAAAAAATTTGAAAATACACAATGAAACAAATTTTCAATTTCTTAAAGCTTACAAGTTTCTGAAACAAGAATTAAATATTTTGAATCAAATGCACTTCAAATTTAAAGGAAAATATATTAAATGATTTCAAATTAAAAACGTTTGAAATCATGAAATTTTAGGATAGGTACAATTTTAAAAAAGGAAAATATTTTGAATGGAAGAAAAAGTAATTAATCTTGTTTAATTTTCTAAATACAAGCATAAAGTTAAGTAATTTAAAATGGAATGTGTTTCAAATTGAGAAATTCTTATTTTAAATTAAAAAAACTGCAAATTAATTGATTTTAGATTGAAAGTTAAAAAATAGGACAGTTTAAAAACAATGAAATGGGATATTTTCATATTAGAATTTCAAAAATTGTATCATAAAATCTTTAGGAAAATCAAAATTGTATTATAAATAATTCCAGGCGTTGGAAATTTAATAATTTACAATTGAAAAATTCTTCTCAATAATTAGATAAAAAAGTAATTGTTCATTTTTCATTTTTGAATGAAAGTGTTTAAAGTTAAATAATTTAATATGATAAGTTTTTAAGATTTACAAAGTTTATTTTATGAGTTCTTAAAATTGCAAAATTTCAGACATTAATCAAGAAAATAGAAGAAATTTATTTAGAAGTAGTTAAAATTTTATCATTGATAATTTAAAAAGCGTTCAAAATTGAAAATTTTTTTTTGAAGTTCAAGAGTCTGGAAATTAATAAATTTCAGATTAGAATTCTAAAAATGGGACAATTTCGAAACAATTAAATGAAATATTTTCATATAAAATGTATAATATCATCATATCAGAATATGTAAATATTAAAAAAAAAATTTCCAGAAATTTTGATACAGAAACTTTTTTTTAACTTGCACTCTTTAAAGTTTTAGTTATTTTAACCGAATATAAATTATTTTAAAATTCACTTTTTCTTAATATTCAACTTAAAATCGGTTAATTTTAAGGTACAAATTCATTGCAACAAAAAAATTACAAGAAAAAAAACACATTGATTTCAATTTTTTCTATTGCACAATTTTGAGCTTTTCAATTGAAAATTTTTTTGTTAAGCTTGAATGTTTATCAGGTTACCACATTTTTAAATTTAAAATAGTTAAATTTTAATTGCCTGTAACTAGCAATTTTCTTAATATTTAACCTGAAATTATTAAATTAAAAACTGACTAATATTAAAAGAAAATAATTAAGAATATTTAAATCTAAAATTGTTAAATTCAAAATTATTGACTAATATTAAAAAAGTTAGGATATTTAAATCTGGAATTTTGATATTTTAAACTGACTGTCAAGGCTTTTGAAATAAAATTCATTAATTTCAAAAGATTAATTAATGCAACTGTGCTTATATTTTTAATTTTTAAATAATTAATATATAATTGCTACAGAAACATTAAAAATAAAACTCTTTCTAATTAGAAACTTTAAAAATTAATTAATTCAAACCTAAAGCGTTATATTCATTTTTTTCCAACATAAAGAAAGCAATTCCATATTTCTAACATTTATATTGTTATAGTTATTTATCTATTTTTATAAATTCAAAAATTTTGTACCAAAAGAAATTTTATTTTCTTTATGAAAAAGTATTTGAGTACATTAGTATCGTTTCTATTACGAGGAAATGTGCATTATCTAGTGTGTACCAGTCTCCTCTTTATTATGTAGATTTCAAAGTTAGGAGAATGTTCTGAGAAAATAGTGTTACAGTTTCTAACAAGTTTTTGACGTTTTCAGGTCACTTAAGTTATACATGTTCAACAAACCTTTGTGCGCATCAAAAATTTTTCTCTTTACTTGGTCTTCTCTAGGGAAGGCTCAGTACCCCCGAGCGATGTTTCAATTGCATATTTTGTTTTTTTAGGCTTGCCGAGGGGCAAGACTGGACCAGGGAGTGAAAATTATTCATGAGACTGATAGCGGCTCCACTTACAGTATTCCAGCCTATGCTGATATCCTCGTCGCATATTCCACTTTTGACGGTAAGCTAATATTAAAATTTAAAATTCCCTACAAAGACGAAAATTTTTTTATAAACTACTAAATCAAATAAAAACTATACAAATAAATACATTATTATTACAAATTAGAAAAAAGCTTTTAAAAAGTTAATTTAGTCATTCTAATCCTTTCCCAGTTTACCATCCCTACTTTCCCTACATTCTCCTCTTTTACACCATTCACTCTACTATTCACCCCCTTCAACAACATGTTCCTCTTTCTCTACTACACCCTCTCCTCGCTTCTCTAGGAAAAATTTCCGTTTCCATACTTCCTCTTTAAAGCCTTCACTATCCCTCCTATACTAATCCTTATTTCGAATAATTTCTTTTGCTTCCTGTTACTTAAAATAATTACCCTTTCCTCCCATTTCTTGTTACCTCTTACTTTCCCTTATTCTCCTTCTCTTATAGTGACTCATTTTTCTTACTTTTCCTTTCCATGTTTCACCTTATTTCTCCTGCTGCACATACTTCTTCTCTTATTATTCAGGTTAATTCACCCTTCTACCTTTTTTCGATTTTCCAATACTTTCCCTCAACTTTACTCCCATTTTCTCATTTTCGCTAGCTTCCTGTGCAGTAATTTAGGGTACTTCGTCTACTTCCCCTATCCTAATTTCTTCACACTTTGTCTTACTTCCTTGTCACCCTTCTACTAAATTTCCTTACATTTTATCTAATTATTTCCACTCCTTCTCTTATTTCCTCTTTTCGTTTTCTCTAGATTTTTTTTCATCTCTTCTCTTACTCGCAATTTTTTTCTATCCTTATTAGTTTCCCTTACGTTCCTGCTATCTTTTTTTCACTTTTCCTACTTTCCTTACTCTTGCTTTCCTCGTATTCTCTTACTTTCTCTACTTAACCTCCCCTCACTAACTTTAATATTTATCCTTAATTTCTTCTCACTTTACTTAGCCATTTCTCTTATTTCCTTCCAGTTATATTTTTCCCCTTAATTTCTTTCACTTTCCCTTTTCTTCTCTACAAACTTCCCCCACTTTTCTTTAACTCATTTTTTCTTGCTTTTTCTAATTTTTCTCTTCTAATTTCCCTCACCTTCCCTACTTTCTCTTCTTTTATTTTCTCTTACTTTCACTAAGTCACCTTTACTATTTTTTTCTAATTTTTCTTATTTCCCTTGCTTCTCTTCTTTCCTCATTCCTCCTCACTTTATCTTGCTGCCTCATATCCTCTTTTCTTAGTTCCGCTACTTTTTCTTCACTCGCTTCTACTTCATTACTCTAATTTCCCTTCTTTCATTTCGTCCACATCTTTTTTGCCCCTCTCCTTACTTTCACTTATTTCCCTTTTCCTTAGTTCTCCTACTAACCATCTTCTCACTATCTTCAATATTCCGCCTGTAATCCCTCCTTACATTCCTTAGCCACCCCTATAATTTCCTTTCAGTTTCCCTTTCTTCATTTCTAAATTCCTTTTTTTTTCCTCATTCTACAATATGTTCCCTAACTTTTCCTTCACTCATTTCTTCTCAGATTTCCTGATTTTCGTCTCCTGATTTTTCCTTAGTTTCTCTACTTTCTATTTCCTTATTTTTCTTACTCCTCCTACTCACCGTTTTTTTATTTTCCCTTATCTCATGTTCCTTCTTTACTTGCTTTAATTCATTCTCACTTTCTTCACTTCCCACACACTTCCGCCACCTCCTTACTTTCCCTACTTCCTCTTTTCTTATGTTCCTCATTTTCACTAATTCCCTTTCACTTATTTCCCTAAGTGCTCTCACTTCCCTTGCTTTTCGCCTCGATTAATTTCCTATACTTCCTCGATACTCATTTCCACTCTAATATTCTGATTTCCCTTCTCTTATTTTGTCTTCATCTTTGTCACTCCTTCCTCGCTTTCACTAGATTACCTCTTCTTAGTTTTCTTAAAGTTCCCTTTTCTCCTTTTCTTACATTCCCTACTTCCTTTACGAGCTAATTGTCCCTTCTTTCCTTCCTTCTCCCTTCCAATTATTTCGCATATTCCTCCTCTAATATTTTTTACTTCATAACTTGAATTTCTCTTCCCTGATTTTGTTTCTATCTTTCCTTACCCTCTCCTTACTTTTACTATATTCCATGCCAGTTAGTACTTCTTATTTTTTTAAACTTACTTTCGTTAGCCACCCCCTTATTTTCCCCACTGTCCCTTCTCTCTATTACTAAATTCCTTTTATTTTCTCTGCTTCACTCCAATTAATTCCCCTACTTTCCCTTTACTTATTTTTTTCACTTCTCCTAATTTCTATCTTCTAACATTCTCTTAGTTTCCCTATTTTTTATTTCCTTATTCATCTCACCCCTATTTAATGTTTGTTTATTTTTCCTCACTCCCATACTTTCCCTTTACTTCCTTTTTATTTTCTTGACTTCCCTCTTACTTTTCCCACTTCCCGTTTACTTTCTCTACTTTCTTTTGCCACATACTTCCTAACATTAACTACTTCTCCTTTACTAATTTTCCCTTATTTTCCTTACTTCTCCTCTCCATGAATTTCACATATTACCCCTTAACTTAGTTCCCCTTTTTTCATTTTCATTATTTTCTACTTTCCTTAATTTTTCTGACTTTTCCTTTACCCCTCTACTAAGTTCCCCTTCTTTCCTTCTACTTATATCCATTCCAATCCTCTAATTTCCTGCCCTCATTTTATCTATATCTTTTTTACCACTCTTTTAACTTTTACTTATATCCCGCCCCTTAGTGCCTCTAACGTTTTCTTTCTTCCTCTGCTCACTTTACCTGCTTTCCCTACTCCCGCGATTCTCATTTCCTCTTAAGTGTCCTACTTACCATCCTTTCACTATCTTCGTTATTTCTTGCGGCATTTACTCTTACTTTCGTTAGCCACCCCTCTTATTTACCCTTACTTTTCTATACCTCTACTCTTAAATTTGTATTTATTTCCTCTTCTGCTCTCCTCTAAGTTCCCATACTTTTCTCTCACTTTCCCTAATTTCACTTTCCTAATTTCCCTTCAGTGTCCCTAGTTTCTATTTTCTCATTCTCCTCAGTTTCCTAGTTTCTAATCCCTTATTCACCTCACTCCGCCTACTTCCTGTCTTCTTCTCTTTCCTCACTTCCCTACTTTCTCTCCCCTTATTTTTCCTCACTGACATTTCTTCCCCTTTCTTAATTTCCCCTAATTTTTATTACTTCCCTTGCGCTTATTTTACCTGATTTCCCCTACTTTTCCTCTTTTTAAAACCCTAACTTTCTTTTCTTTTATTTTCTCCCACTTGCTCTACTTTTTCCCCCATATTTTCTCCTCTTTCGGAAAAAGTACTAATGACGGTGAGACGGACACGCGACAAAAACTATGAAGTTTCTGACTGGAACTAGGAAAATTTAGAAATTATAAATTCTTGAACATAATATAATTTTTTTTTAAATTTTATTACGCTAATGTATTTGTAACTGCTTTCCAATTATCGTGTTCGGAGAATTTTTACCAACGCAGATAATTATCCAGGTAAATATGATATCCATCCTAATAATGGTTTTCCAGTCAGAAGGTACTTGAATATTATACATTCATAAAGCTAAAAATTTTCCAATGTAATAGTGGTATTCCTGTGAGGGAGCAGAAACTTTATTTTATAATTATGAGATATGGCTTTATTTTATAATCTAAAAGTGCTAATGAGTGAATTTTGCTTCCTGATAAAGGAAGCTTCATAATAATAACATTTTTTAAATTATTAGTATAATTACCCTTTTTTTAATAAAAAATGTTTAATTGAATGTTTTAAAAAATTTTCGGGTATTTTATATCATAACACTTTTTTTATTCATATGCTTTAAAGGTGACGCAAGAGTGGAAAAGATTCCTTGATTCTAGATTATTCGATTGACCTAAAATATTAATACGTTCTATTGAAGAGCAAGAAAGTTATGGAAACTTATAATATTTGACACCTAAGATTTTTTGGTAAAACTTTTTAAATCTTCATATTTTAAGTAGATGTAACAACATGAAAGATTCCTTGACTCGAGAAAAATCAATTGACCTACCCAATTATTATTTTTTATAGGAAAGTAAGGAAGTTATAGTAATTTATAATATTTTCTAAATAACCTTTCTATAGCACAACTTTCTATGTTAACATAATCGAAAGTTCATGTGAGAAACATAAAAGATTTTTTACTCAGGGCAAATCGATTGACCTATTATATCAGTGCCTTTTATTACAAAGTAATTAGGTTATGATCACTTATGATATTTTTATAATGTGTTTTCAAGAAAAACTCTTTATATTTACATAATATTAAGTTAATGAAACAACATGAAAAATTTCTTGACTCAAAACGTATCAATTGACCTATAAAATTATTATTTTTAATCGAAGAGTGAGAAAGTTATAGTTATTTATAATATTTTAAAAATGAGCTTTTTATAGTTCAACTTTTTATATTTACAAAATCTAAAGTTCATGTGAGAAATATAACGGTTTTTTTTAGGACAAATCGATTGACCTATAATATCAGTGTCTTCAATTACATAGTTATTAGGTTATAATCATTTATAATATTTTTATAATGTATTTTTTTAAAATCTTTTTATATTTACATAAAATAAGTTGATGCAAAAACATAAGGGATTCCTTGACTCGAAGAGAATCAAATGACCTATAATATTATTATTATTATTTTTTATCAAAGAGTGAGAAAGTTATAGTCATTTATAATATTTTCAAAATAAGCTTTTTATAGTTCAACTTTTAATATTAACATAGTCTCAAGTTTATGTGAGAAACATAAAAGATTTTTTAATCAGGACAAATCGATTGACCAACAATATCAGGGCATTTTATTACAAAGTCATTAGGTTATAATCATTTATCAGATGTTTATAATGTGTTTAAAAAAAAAAACTTTTTATATTCAGATAATATTAAGTTGATGCAAAAACATAAATGATTCCTTGACTCGAAAAGAATCGATTGACCTATAGTATTATTATTTCATATCAAAGAATAAGGAAGTTTTAGTCATTTATAATATTTTTTAAATGAACTTTATTTAGTACAACTTTTTATATTAACATAATCTAAAGTTAATGTGAGAAACATAAAAGATTTTTTATTCAGGACAAATCGATTGACCTATAATATAAGTGCCTTTTATTACAAAGTAATTAGGTTATAATCATTTATAATATTTTCATCATGTGTTTTTTCTAGTAAAACTTTTCTCATTTACATAAAATAAAGCTGATGCAAGAACATAAAGGATTTATTGACTCGAAAAGAATCGATTGACCTATAATATTATTATATTTTAGAAAAGTAAGAAAGTTATAGTCGTTTATAATATTTTCAAAATAAGCTTCTCATAGTACGACTTTTTATATTAACATAATCGTGAGTTTATGTGAGAAAGATAAAAGATTTTTTATTTAGGACAAATCGATTAATCTATAATATCAGTGCCTTATATAAGAAAGTAATCAGGCTATAATCATTTATAATATTTTTGTAATGTGTTTTTTCAAGAAAAACTTTTTATATTTACATAATATTAAGTTGATGCAAGAACATTAAGGATTCCTTGACTCGAAAAGAATCGATTGACCTATAATATTATTATTTTTTATCAAAGAGTAAGGAAGTTAGAGTTACTTATAATATTTTTAAGATGAGCTTTTTAAAGTACAACTTTTTATAATTACGTAATCTAAAGTTCATGTGAGAAACATAAAAGATTTTTTTACTCAAGACAAATCGATTGACCTGTAATATCAGTGCCTTTTATCACAGAGTAATTAGGTTATAATCATTTATAATATTTTTATAATGTATTTTTTTGAGAAAAAATTTCTATATTTACATAATATTAAGTTGATGAAACAACATAAAAAATTTCTTGACTTGAAAACAATCGATTGTCCTACTAAATTATTATTTCTTATCAAAGAGTAAGAAAGTTATAGTCATTTATAATATTTTTAAAATGAGCTTTTTATA
Source organism: Amphibolips quercusostensackenii (assembly GCA_032357855.1). NCBI lineage: Eukaryota > Metazoa > Arthropoda > Insecta > Hymenoptera > Cynipidae > Amphibolips > Amphibolips quercusostensackenii. The sequence continues at coordinate 2,108,608 of JAUELO010000018.1, forward strand.
GTACAACTTTTTATATTAACATAATCTAAAGTTTATGTGAGAAACATAAAAAAATTTTTATTCAAGACAAATCGATTCAACTAGAATATTAGTGCCTTTCATTACAGAGTTATCAGGTTATAATAATTTATAGTATTTTTTAATTCCGTTTTTAGGTAAAACTTTTCTTATTTACATAATATTAGGTTGATGCAAGAACATAAAGGATTCCTTGGCTCGAGCAGAATTGATTGACCTATGATAGTCAAACTTTTTATTTAGAAGTAAGGAAGTTATAGTCATTCATCATACTTTTTGAATGAGTGTTTCTTAACAAAACATTTCATAAATCCATAGCTCAAAGTTGGAGCAAAAGCACAAAAGAGTCCTTGACTCGAGGCGAATCGATTGATCCATAATATAATTACTTTTTATTGAAGAGTAAAAAAGTTATAATCATTGATAATAGTTCTGAAGAAGTTTTTTCAAGGAAAACTTTATATACTAACATAAATAATCATCGATTGACCTATAACACTAAAGCTTTTTATTAAAGAGTAAGTAAGTTATAGTTACTGACGATATTTTGAAAATAAGCTTCTTTATAGTGAAACTTTTTATATTGCCATAATTTCAAATTAATGTAAAATTATAAAAGATTTTTACTTATTTTTGATATTGAAAAAAAAAATTTTGTATTTAAATTTTTATATCAACATAATTTGAAGTTGATGCAACAAAATAAAAGATTCTTTGACTCGAGGCGAATCGATAGAGTCATAATTGAAATGCAGTCCAAAAGAGTAAGGGCATTATGTTTAATTGCAATAGGTCAAACATCTGTTTTCTATATTAAAACTGTATTCATTACCATAATTCAAAGTTAATCTGAAAACATAAAATATTTCTTTACAAGAGTTTTTATTTGAGAGTAAAGACGTTATAGTCATTTATAAACATTTTAAGACGAGCTATTTACAGTAAAAGTTTTTATATTAATGAAAATTAAAAGTTAATGCAAAAACATAAAAGATTATTTGACTTGAGGCGAATCGATGGACTCGAAATTCAAGAACAGTCTAATTAAGAGTAAGAACGTTATGTTTATTTGCGATAGGTCAAACACCTGTTTTTTATATTGAAACTTAATTCATAACTATAATTCAAAGTTGACCTAGAAACATAAAATATTTCCTCACACAGGGTTAATCGATTGACCGATAACACTTAAGTTTTTTATTGAATAGTGTATTTTATAGTCATTTATATCCTTTTAGAATAAACTTCTTATAGTAAAAATTGGTGTATTAATATAATTGAAGTTGATGCAAAAACATAAAAGATTGTTTGACTTGATACAAATCAAATAACTTAGAATACTAATCCCTTTTATTGAAGATTACGATAATTATAGTAATTAATAATAATTCTAAAACGAGCTTTTCATGGTACAACTTTTTATTTTAACATAATTTAAAGTTGATGCAAAAACACAATAGATTCTTTAACTCGAGATGAATGGATTCACTCATATTATTGATACTTTTTA
>JAUELO010000018.1:2131759-2147546 GCA_032357855.1 Amphibolips quercusostensackenii
TTAACCAATTAGTAAATTTGTAATAAAAAAATATGAATTTTTTTAAACATAAAATGTAGAAGTTGTTATTTTAGCTAGAAAGGGTTTTAATTTAAGATTAAAGACTGTTGAATTCTCTAAAAAAAAAACAGATTAAAACATAAATTGAACTCTTACCTCAAGTAGATTAATTTTTAACATAAAAGTTGCATTTATAGCAGAAAAATTTATTTTTTACAAAAAAATGACAAATTTTGATAAAATACATAAATTTTCAAGTGAGTAGTTAAATTTTCACCCAAAAAAATAATAAAAAAAAAAAATTTTGAATATGATGCATGAATTCTTAACAAATTACAATAATTCACTTCTGAAGAAATTTTTAGTAATAAATAAAATAGTCGAATTTTTATTTAAGGAAATTATTTTCAGTCCAATAAAAATTAATTTTTCAAATAATAGTTAAATTTTTTACTAAAATATTTACATTTTCTGACATAAAGATGAATTTTCAAGTAAAATGAATAATTTTTTACAGAAAATACATAAACCAAAAACTTGATAGCTTAATTGACAGTTAAAGAAATCAATTTTCACCCAAAAAAAAGATTTGTTATCGGGAGAGAAAATTTCTCAACTAAAATTATGAATTTTTAACAAAGAAAATTAATTTTTCACGAAGAACTTCAATTTTAAGCTTAAGACAAAAAGGCAGTTAAAAATTACTTTTTTGATTAAAAAATACAAATTTTTAACCAAAAAGATAAATTTTTAATTAAAATTATTAATTTCTAACAAAAAAATTAGTTTTTTACAAAGTAGCTCAAATTTCTAACTACAACAATTTTTCATTCTTGAATTTTTTCGTATTTTTTTTTATTCCTAATATTTCAAATAAGAATATTGTATTTCAAAAAAAGATCCACTTTCTACCAAGAAGTTGAATTTTCACAAAAAAAAAGTTTATAAAAATCTGCATTTTTAACAAATAGCTTTTTTTCAACTAGAACTATAAATAAATGATTAATTTTAAACCAAAAATTCGTAACAAAAAAATGAATTTTTAACCAAATAATATAATTTTTTCCAAAACAAACAAATTTTCAATCCAGAAACATAAATTTTTACCAAAAAATTAACTTACGATCAAAAAGTTGCATTCAAAAAAATTATTAATTTTTGATCAACAAGTTGAATTTTCACATAAGAAAGAAAAATTTTATCAAAATACATGAATTTTGAATTTGTATCTGTTTTGGTTGAAAATTCGATTTGCTTGTGGAAAATTCGTCTTTTTTGGTTGAAGATTCAACTATTTGTTTGAAAATTCGATTTTTTTAAAATTTAACTTTCTTGATTAAAATCCATCTTTTGTGTTGCAAAATTGTCTCTTCAACTATGTTGACACAAAATTCAACTATGTTATCAAGAATCAATTTTTGTTTGCAATTTCTGGAGAAATACATTTTTTATTAACCAGAAAATATTTTTGGTTGAAAATTCCACTTCTTTGTTAATAATTCGTCTTTTTCATTCAAAAATTCTTCTTATTCAGCAGACAAAATTTGTTGTAGAAATATTAAGATAAAATATCATATATAACATTTTTTATCTAAAATTATTGAATTTTTCAGACAAACAGATTAATTTTTTACATAGCAATTATATTCTCAACAAAAAATTTAAATTGTCAACTAAATAGTTGAATTTTTAGTTTGGAAAATTAATTTGAAAAAAATCAAATTTTTTAATAAATTAGTATAATTTTCAATAGAAGATATTAATTTTAAACTCAAATAACGAATCCTCGACCAAAGAAATAAATTTTTAATAAATTATATAAATTTTTAACTAAGTAGCTCAATTTTCAACCAAAAAGATTGATTTTTTCCGAAAAGACAAATTATCAGTTATAAAAATTAATTCTTAACAAAAAAAGAAATTCATCTTATTGGTCAAATTTTTGGATTTTTAACGTAATTTGTTACTTGAAAATTTATATTTATTAGTTGAAATTTATCTCAATTAATTAAAAATAAAAATAAAAATATATCTTTATAAGTTAAAAACTCATCTTCTTGCAGTATTTAAATCTTTCTGGTAAAATTTTAATATTTTTGGTCAACAATACAACTGTTTTTTTAAAAACTAATTTATTTTGGTTAAGGATTTAGCTATATTGTTGTAAATTGGTCTTTTCAGTTAGAAATAACTACTTTTTATTGAAACCTTATTAGGTGCAAAATTTAAGAAATTGTTAGAAAAATGAGCTACTTTTTTAAAAATTAACTTTTTTTGCTTAGAAATTGAACCACTTTGCTGAAGATTGAGCTACTTTGTTAAAAATTCAATTTTTTGTTTGAAGATTTATATTTTGTATTGAAAATTTTTCTCTTCGGTTAAAAATTCCTGTTTTGTTATTGAAAATAAATTTCCTACTACATTTTACAACTTGACTTAACGTTAAAATACTTTATTAAAAATTAATTTTCTGGGCAAAAGTTCATAATTTTAGTTGAAAATTTTTCTCTTTGGATAAAAAATACTTTTTTGGTGTACAAAATTATTCTTTATGACTCTAGAATTAACTATTCCATTTTTTGTTAAAAATTCTTCTTTATTAGTTGTAAATTCATTTATTTTGTTAAAAATACTACTTAGCTGAGAGTTAAACTACATTATTAAACTTTTTTTGGTTCGAAATTAGTAATTTTAGTTTTAAATTTATCTCTTTAGTGGAAAATGCGTGTTTTTAGGTTGAAAATTAATTTTTTAAACTGTAAATTTACTTATTTTATTTCTAGTTGAAAATTCAAATTTAATATTAGAAGTTAAAAATTTTTCTATTTTATTTTTTGTCGTAAAATTTTTTAGTTTAATATGAGGGTATTTTGTTTAAAAAAATCTGTTTTTAATTTAAAGATTTCTAATTTTAGTTCAAGATTCATTATCTGGATTAAAAATTATTTTTTTCTCGCTAAAAATTAATTTTTTAATTAAAGATTTGACTAGTAAACATTTTACAATTTTAATTTTTGTTGTCAATTTCTTTAGTTTAATATTAAGGTATTTCGTTAAAGGAAAACTTTTTTTAGTTTTAAGGTTTTTAATTTAATTTAAAAATTCATTATCTGTGTTGAAATTTGTTTTTTTTTTATGAAAATTAATTTTTTAATTGAAGATTTGACCAGTTAATTTTTCGTGAAAAATTATTCTTTTTTATCAGAAAATTTTTTTTAACAACATAGTTGAATCTTTGACCAAATATTTAAATTTTTATTCAAAAAAAATTAAACGAAAAATAATTTTTTAACTAAAAAAAAAATTTTTTAAGAAAAAAGCTAAATTTTCAACCTACAACGTAAATCTTGAAAACAGTTATTTTTAACAAAGTATTTCTACTTTTAACCAAGTATTTAAATTTTCAACCAAAAAGATGAATTTTGATGAAAATACTTAAATTTTTGATCAAAGCAATCATTTCTTACAAAAATATTCAATTTTCTACTAAGAAAAAAAATTAGAAAAAAATATATATATATAAATTTCCAAGAAAATTATTGATTTTTAAAACCAGAATGACGAATTATCAAAAAAATAGTGTAATTTTTAACACAAAAATATGAATTTTTAACACAAAATTTAATTTTCTCCTACAAGAATTAATTTTTTGATGCAATATTTTAAGCACATAATATAAATGTCAAAATACAAGTATTTTACCGACCTTTTATCGAAAAATAGTCTTGTTTTTTTTGTTTTTTTAATTGATTGAAAATATGTTGTATTTATGCGCCTGGGAATGAGCAATCCGACACTAGAACAGTACCCATGATAAGCTAAAAACAGGCGCTTTCCTCTTTATTCCGCCTGTTCTCGGTTTATCATAGGTACCTTCCTGGTGTCGGGTTGCTCGTTTCCAGGCGCATTAATCCAGCATATTTTTGATTAAAAGAAACAACAATACCATTTTTCGAAAAAAGGGCGTTGAAAATACGTGTATTTTGCCATCTAGATCACGTGTTTAAAATATGCCATTAAACAATTTATCCTTGTACAATAAAATTTGACATTTGTGATACATGGAACAAAAATCAAGCCCTAGGAAGCACCTTAAAGATTAAATTTCGAAAAAGAGACAAATTTTTGACAAAAAACATAAATCTTCAACTAGAAAAAATTAATTTGGAAAAAATTCAACTAAACATGAAATAGATATAATGTTATTAACAAAAAACCATAACAAAAAAAAACGAATTTTGAACAAAATAGTTTTATTTTTAACCAAGAAGATGAATTTTCAACTTGAATGATGAATCTTAAAGAAGTGCATTTTTAACAAAAGAATGCAATACAAAATATTATTTCTTAACCCGGAAGATTAATTTTCTAAAAAAAAAATTGGAAAATTTGTACAAAGGAGGTTAATCTTTGATAAATATATAAATTTTTGTCGAACTAGTTCAAGTTTCAGCAAAGTAGTTAAATTTTAAATGAAAAATTAGCTTTTTAACAAAGTAGTTGCATTTTTAACAAAATAATAAGATTTTCAACCAAATACTAGAATTTTTAAGTAGACAAAATGAATTTCGAAAAAGAAATATAGTAGTTGACTTTTTAACTAAAGTGCTTCATTTTTCTAGATGGGCTCTATAAATTAAGTCTGCATTAAAGCAAACAAAAAAAAACGAGAAAAAAGGGAGAAAGCGTATTTTTCTTAAAAAAAGAAAAAAGAAGAATTTTTTGAAATTTGTTAGGTAACGTACTAAATGTTTTTTTCTTTCGCCTAATTTTCTCTATTGTCCTCTTGTCATTCCCCTAATTTTCCCCACTTCACGTACTTCACCTCCCTTCATTTCCCCTTATTTCTCCTAACTTCCTTACCGCTCATCCCTCCTACCTTCCTTACCTCTCATTTCCTAACCTCTTATTTCTCAACCCACCATTTTTTATCATTTCCTTCAATCAAACGTAGTCTTTAGATTGACGCCTCCCCCTCCCCTAAATTGGTTAAGTGGTTCAGGGACGGACAACTAGTAAGGTTCTGTTCATAAGCCACGTTACCAATTAAAGAGAGGAAGAGGTCACTCTAAAAACTACGTTTCATGAAAGGGTAATGACCAGAAAAGGTGAGTTGAAAAATAAAACGTGAGGAAGTTAGGGGAAGTGAGAGAAAATGGAAGAATGTGAAGTACGCGAAGTAGAGGAAATTAGGAAAAATGAGGGGAGATAAGGTAGAGGAAAATAAGTGAAAGGGAAGTAGAGAAAGTGAGGAAAATAAGAGAAGGATAATTAGAGGAAGAGGCGAGAAATCAAGGTCAAAGAATCAGGTGAAGTAAGAGGAAATGAAGGAAGAGAAAGTACAGGAAGTGACGAAGGAGAAGTGAGGAAAAATAATTAGAAGTTAGGGTGAGTAAGAGAAAGAAAGTGAGTGAAAGTTAAGGCTGGAGAGTGGAAGTAGAAAAAGGAAAAAATTGGAAGGGAAATATTGGAAGAAGAGGGAAAATATTGGACAACAGTCCTGTTGCTAATAGTCCTAATTAAAATGGGGAATGAGTCAAATTGGACAAATTCTAAATGAAACGCTGAAATAAAATTAGATCCATTATATTTGTAGATTCCTGCAACTGATATTGTTTTTTAATTTCCAGGTTATTACTCGTGGCGTAATCCGGAGGCTGGATCCTGGTTCATTCAGTCTATTTGCGAAGAGTTCGAACAAAGTGCTGGAACCCGTGACCTACTCACAATGTTGACTTTCGTCAACCGACGCGTCGCCATTGAGTACCAATCCTACGTGCCGCAAAATCGGCATTTTCATGAAAGGAAGCAAATTCCATCCATAGTATCAATGCTGACGCGACTCGTTTACTTCACCCAAAAAGAAACGATCAAATCGAGCAGCAATCAAATCGAAAGCTTCCAGAAAATCCATGCTCGAGGAGCTGGAGTTGAAGCTGGAACTGAAAATTAATTCAGCAAGAACGAACCGAAGGAACAATGGAAAATCGTTTTAAATTTAAATTTTCAATAATAAGAATTTCATTTATATTTTTACATAGTATTAGCTATTGGTGGAAGAGCAAGCGAACAAAACATGATAAATCCATAGTTTGGACAATAAATTCCCTTTCCTTACTTCACGTTTTTCTCCAACTCTTTCCCAACTTCTTAAACCTTTGCTTTTTGTTCTAGCTAAGACCCTTCTTCCTCTAACTCCCTTCCACAGCCACCACTTACTCTCTCCTACTCACCCTCATTACTTATAATTTCCCCTTAGTTCTATCCCTTCACTTCTCCTCACTTTCACTAATTCCCCTTTTTTCATTTCCCTAACTTCAATCTCTCTCTTTTACTCATCCCTCCTTAACTCATTTCTTCTTAACTCATTTCTCCTCAACTCATTTTTCCTCGCTTCACTCATCCTTTTTAATCATTTTCCCTACTTCACGTAAGACCCCTTCCTTCATTATCCCTCGCTTCTCCTATCTTCCAAACCTTTAATTTTTTTTTACCATTTCGCGTCATTCCTCCTTCTTTTATTTTTTTTTTCTAAATATCTTCTTCCCTATCGTCCTTTTTCCCATCTCATTCTATACAACATGAATGGAACTTAATCTTTTTCTATCTTGTTGTCAATCTAAACTTACATCTATTATTTTTTAATCCTCTTTTCCCTATCTCACCAAATATCACATCTATCGAAGCCTTTTTTTATCTGCTTAGCAGTATAAATTCTCTTCTATTTTCTTTAATCCCCTTTTCCCTATCTTATCGTATCATAGGTTAATAAACGTCTGTCTTTTTTCTATCTATTTTTCCATCTAAATCACGTTTATATTTTTCAATACCCTCTTCTTTAACACATCCTTTTCTTTATATATCCACGTCAATATTTTCCTATCTCTCTGTATATCTAAATTTCCGTCCATCTTTCTGTGTATCTAAATTTTCCTCTATCTTTTTTGATCTCTTGCATATCAGTCCTCGTCCCTTAATTTCCCTTATTCATCCTAAAATCCCCCTCACTCCCTCTCCAATCATTAACCTCATACTCTCTTCTTTCCCATCACTACCACTAGTTTCTATTTTCTGATTTCGCCCACATATTTTGCTTTTCTCCCCCGTATTTGACAAAATTACATTTCCCCTGACTTTCCCACTATCTTTTTACTTTTACCATCTTCATGTTCTTTCCCTCCCTGTATTTTTTTTTACAACCCTTAACTTTCTTATATCTCATTTCCATTTTGATCACTTTCTATCGTTCACTCTCTTCTTATTTCTCCTGATTTCTACCTATACCCCCTGAGCTTCTCTCACCTCCTTTACTTTCTTTCTTTTAATTTCTCTCGTTTTCTGTCACTGTCCCTAGTTCCCATTTTCTAATTTTCCTTATTTCTTTTATGTCCTTAATTATTTTCCTTATCGTATTTTTCCTTTCATCTTCATCATTATCTTAATTTTCTCTACTTTATGTACATACCTCCCCTTTATTAACCCTCACTTTCTTAAACTTATACACCTCTTATTTCCCTTCACGTCATTTTTCATGATCCCCCTTTCCTCATTTCCCCTTCTCTTTTCTGAAATGCCTTTCACTTCTTCTTACTTTCTCTACTTCCCCTCTAATCAGTTACATCATTCCTCCTTATTTCCTTCATTCATGATTTTCCTCACTGCTCTTGCTTTCCTTTGTTTTATTTTACAATGTCACATTTCCCTTTCTTTAATCTACTATCTTTCTAATTTTACCTACCTAATGTATTTCCACCCCCTTTATTCTCCCTTACTTGCTCTAACTATTTAACTTCTTATTTCTCTACGCACCACATTCATGATTTTGCTTGTTTCCTCTTACTGCCGCTTGTGCCAATTCTTCCATTTCCCTTACTTTTTTGCATTCTTTCCCATCACTTTATCTAAGATCATTTCCCTTCACTGCCTTCATTATTTTTCTGATTTTCCCTACTTTATGTAAATCCCCTCCCTTTACTGTCCCTTAATTCACAAAACTTTCCTACCTCTTGTCCGACAACCTACAGTTTGCCATCATTGTCTTCCTCCTTATTTTTTCTTGACTTCTTTTTGACTACTTTGACTACCCTGACTTGTCCTTACTTTCTTACTTCGCCTAACTTTCTCACCTCTTATTTCTTTTTTTGCCATTTGCCATCATTCCTATTCTTCTTATTTCCCCTGACTTTTCCTTACTTCTTTAACTTTCCCTTCTATGATTTCTTTCGTTTCCACACACTGACCCTACTGCTCATTTTTTTAATTCTCTCGCTTCTCCTGCATCTATTTCCATTACTTTATGTTATATTTATTTCTCTGATTTCCTTAATGATTTTCATAATTTTCCCTACTTCATGTACGTCCCCTTGCTCTATTGTCTCTTACTTCTCCAAACTTTCTCACCTGTCATTTTTCTTGCCATTATTTCCCATAATCTCCCTTGCCTTATTTACCCTTATTCTTCCTGAAATATTCCTTACTTCACCTAACTACCTTTTGTTCCTCTCCCATCATTTACCTTGATTTCCATTGACTTTCTATTACTTCCACTGGCTCCATTCCCTCATTTCCCTCACTTCCCCTGCTTTCCTTCAACTTATTATCCTATATCTCATTTCCCTCTTTTCTTTTATTTTTTTCCTTACCTAACCTACTTTATTCACATTCTTTTACAATATTTTCCCTCACTTTCTCTAACTTTCCCACCATTTTATTTTCTTGACCCTATTCCCCATCATTCCCTCTCTTCTTGTTTCCCCTGACACGCCCTGTTTTCCCCCAGATCCTCTACTTCCTCTAGTTTCTTAGTTTTCCCTCTCATAATTTCTCTTGATTCCTTACACTAACCCTTTGTTTATTTTTTCATTTCCTTTACTTCTTCTGTACCCTCTTCCCGTTCTTTGTCTCATCTTATTTACTCTCACTCCTTTCATGATTTCCTTAATTGTCTCTTCCTAATGTACATCCTCTTTCTTTATTGTCCCTCACTTTTCCTAATTTCTTTACGTCTTATTCTCCTTTACATCATTATTTCTTATAACCCCTCTGCCTTATTTTCCCTTATTTCTCCTCACATACCCCTTGCTTCCCGTTGTTTTCTCTACTTTCTCTCCCACCCTTCCACACTTCTCTTACCATTGTCGTAATTTCACGCTTTTATGTACTACCTCTTACTTTCTCACTTCTTACTTCACTTCCTACTATTTCCGATCATACTCTCTCTGCTCATTTTCTCTGACTTTTCCATGTCTCCCCTGGCTCCCCCTCACTTTCTTAACTTTACCTTCCATAATTTTTATCATTTCCTTACACTAACCCTAGTGCCCATTCCTTCATGACCTAATTTTTTCTGCATCTTTCCCCTTCACTTTTTCTTATCTTATTTTACCTCAGTCCTTTCATAATTCCCCTGATTTTCTTCACTTCATGGACATACCGTTCCTTTATTGCCCCTTACTCCTCCAAACTTTGTCACCTCTTATTCTCCCTCTTATCGTTTGCTATAGTCAATCTCTTTCTTATTTTTCCTTATAAATTCTAAAGCACTTCTCACTTCCGCCTACTCTCACTACTTCCACTTCCATCATATATCTTATTCCCCCTGACTTAACATCACTCTCACTAGTTTCTATTCCATCATTTCTTCATTTTACCTGCTTTCCTTCAACTTATTTCCCTGTATTATTTTTCCTTACTTACTCTACCATTTTTTAAATTTTACCTACTTCATGCCCTTCCACACCTACTATTTTTCCTAAGTTGCCATAACTTTTTTACCTCCAATTTCTCTTTTAACAATTTTCCATCATTCACTCTCTCCTCATTTTTCTTGACACCCCTTACTTTCCCTCATTTCCTCTACTTCCCCTCCTATAGTTTCCCTCATTTCCTCTCACTTCCCCTAGCACCCATTTTTTCTTTGCCCTTACTTTTTTTGTATCATTATTTTTCCTTATTTCCCTGTCATCTTATTTTCCTTTACTTCTTTTTTGATTTCCTTAATTTTTCATACTTTCTGTACATTCCCTCCCTTCAGTGTCCCTCACTTCCCAAAACTTACCTCACAAACTTTTCCCTTCTTATCATTTCCTATAATTTCCCCTTATCTTATTTCCCTTGACTGCTTTCTAAATTTCCCGTGAGTTCTTTCATAATTTCCCTTATTTCCTTTTACTTTCCGTAGTGCCAGTTTCTTGATTTCCCTCACTTCTCCAGCGTCCCTCACACTTATTTTGCCACATTTGATTTTCTTCCACTCTCTTCATCACTTTTCTAATTTTTCTTACTTTGTGTACTTTCCTTTCCATCACTGTCCCTCACTTATCTTCAAGTTCGCTACCTCTCATTTCTTATTATATTATTTCCCGAAATTTTGCTTCCATCATTTCTTATTATTCTCCCACCTTACTATTCTGACTTCTTCTGACATCTTCTACTATCCCTTCCATCATTCATCTCATTTCCCCTCACTTTCCCTCTTATAATTTGCCCTCAGTTTCTCTGCGTTCCCTTTTCTTATTTCATCTACTCTTCTCTAATTTTCTTATATTTTCCCTCTCCTTACTTTTCCTTATTTCCCTACATTATCTTACTTCTTTTTTCCTCATTTCTTTCCACATCCCTTCCCCACATTCTCCCTCACTTTCCTTTCCATAAGTTGCCCTTACTTCGCCTGCGTTCCCTTTCCTTATTTCCCCTACTTTCCCCTTATTTCCTCCTATTTCTTTTTTGTTACTTCCCTTTACTCCACTACATTATCTTACTTCTCCTTCGCTTATTCATCTCTACATCCCTTCCCCACATTTTCCCTCACTTCCTCACCCATCACTTTCCCTAACTTTCACTACTTCCCCACTACTCTTATTTCCTTGCCTTTAAAAAAAGGATAAATCCAAACTTATATGTTTGAGTAATTAGATAATAATGGATAGCTAGTTAGATTGTGTCCTCTATATGATATATATTAAATTTATATTTGAATTTAAATTTTGAATTCAATGAATTCAATGGAATATTTGAATCTTTTATATATTTAAAAAAATATTTTTACCGAATGTTTTAAAAGATTTTTATTTTCACAAATATTTGAATTTTTTTCTGATGTTTTTAAGACACAACATTTGTCAAATTATTAAACCATTATTTTGAACGGATTTATTATGTTTGGTTTGCTCACTCTTTAGTTTATCGGAATGTAAAGTAAAAAAAAAATTAAGAGTTAATACCGAGCCTCAAAAAGGCGCCTTACCACTAAAAACCTTATTTTAAAATAATAAAAAAGTGAATTAACATAAAAATCAGAAGAGTCAGAGAATTTTATTTTTCAGAGAAAGTCAGGTAAAAGTAAGAGATTTTGAAACAAATATGTTGCAAAAGTCAGGGAGTTTCTATAAGATTTTTATAAATGTCAAGGATGATAAATTAAAGATGTACAAACTCAAATTTCAAATTATTCATTCCATTTAGAAAATATTCGATGTTAAAAATGTTGTGATATTTAAATTCTGGTCGTTGAATATTAATGGTCAGGAAAAATTGAAAAATTTTTTAAAATATTTCCGCTAAGATCCATTTTCGACGATGCATATTCTGTTTGCATTTTCAGAATATTAAGCACAACATTTTACTTGCTTTAAAAAATTAAATAATACCTAACATTTATTAATTTTCTCAATCGTGACCATTATTCAGTTTTTGCTTCAATTTTTTTAGTTGTTTTTTTGTAAAAAAAAATTATAAATTTCATTACAGAATTCCAAATACGAGATGTTATAGGCCTTTTTTTTAATTTTATTTCGTTTGAACAAAAAAACTACTAAAGCCCCTCTTTCACAAATGACTTAAATTATTTACAAAGTTCTTATGTATGAAAATAAATTTGATAGATTCTCTCAAAAACAAACAGGATACAAAAACTCAGCCAAGTGGAACGTAACAAATATTAAGTACGGTTCAATAAATTTATGAAATCCAACTTCAGCTATGCTAGGTAGAATTTAAAAATATTTTCGTACTACATTTTCAAATTTATTTTCAATTTATAACTGAAAATATGAGATTGCTCAACTTCAAACTATTTTAAATTCAACTAGCTTACGTTTAAAAATTTCGATTTTAAATTTTTCAGCAATGATTGATTTTGATTTTGCGTTTTTCTGCTTTTAATATTGCTATTGATGAAAATTAGTTTAATTTCATAAAGTGTTTTCATTAAATATTCGATGATTAATTTCTTAGCCTGTATGAATTTTAAAAATATTTGTTAGATGTTTCAAAATCTTTGAAATCATTCCGAAATCTTCAAAATCCATGAAATCTTCTAAAACATTTTGTAATTTTAAAAAATATTTAAAAAATCTTCTTTAAAAACTTTTAGATTCCATAGAGGTGCCTTCTTGCCCTCAGAAGGTGTTGGAAAGGGTTTGGGTTATGAATAACATTATTTCTGTAACTAGTTACAGGGGTGTCTTCCCGCCCACGCGAATTTTGAGAAAGGAATAGGGGTTTGACCAACATTATTTTTGTGACCATCCACAAGAGTGCCTTCCAACCCACATAAATAGTTGGAAAGGGGAAGGGGTTTGACTAACATGAAACCTGTGACTAATCACAGGGGTGCCTTTCCACCCCCAAAAATTGTTGAAAAAGTGCAGGGGTTATATCAACATTATTTCTGTAAGCAGTCACGGCGATACTATCCAGCCGCCGCAAGCTGTTAGAAGGGCTGAGTTTTGCGAATTCATTGAATTTCGTGAAGTCGGTAAATTGTATAAGTTTCGTATATTCCTTGAATTCCGTGAAATCCATGGATTCCATTAATTTCGAGAATTCCATGAACTTTGTGAATTAGATGAATTCCGCTAATTATATGAATTCCGCAAATTCCACAAATTCTGTAAATTCCATGAACTTTGTAAATTCCATGAATTTCGTAAATTCCTTGAATTCCACAAATTCGGAGAATTTCACAAATTCTGAGAATTCTATTAATTCTGTGAATTCGATGGATTCTGCGAATTCTATGAATTCTGTAAATTCCATGAATTCTGTAAATTCCATGAATTCTTTGAATTCCATGAATTCTGTGAAATTCATGAACTCTGCGTATTCCATGAATTCTGTACATTCCATGAATTCTCTGAATTCCATGAATTCTGTAAATTCCATGAACTCTGTAAATTCCATGAACTCTGTGAATTCCATGAATTGCGTGTATTCCATAAATTTGGTAGATTTCGTGAATTACAGGAATTTTTTTAAATTCCGTGAATTCCATGAATTTCGTAAATTCCATGAATTCCGTAAATTTCATGCATTCCGTATATTCAAAAAATTCCTGCAATTTCATAAATTCCTTGTATTTCATGAATTCCTTAAATTACATAAATTCCTTGAATTCCATTAATTCTGTGAATTTTATGAATTCCGTGCATTTCATGAATTTGGTGAATTTTTTGCATTCTAGGAATTTAGTGAATTCTAGCAATTCTTTAATTTCTTGAATTCTGTGAATTCTATAAATTCCTTGTATTTCATGAATTCTTTGAATTCCGTGAATTAATTACCTTTAATGAATTCCTTGAATTCCTTGAATTCCTTGAATTCCGTGAATTCCTTGAATTCCGTGAATTTCGTGAATTGCGGGAATTTCTTGAATTCCATAAATTCTTTAAACTTCATAAATTCTATGAATTTCTCATATTTCAAGAAGTCCATGAATTCCTTGAATTTCATAAATTCCTTGATTTGAATTAATTCTTTAAATTCCATGAATTTCTTAATTTAAATGAATTTCTTGATTCCGTGAATTTCATGAATTCCGTGAATTTTATGAATTCTGTGATTTCCATAAATTGAGTGTATTCCATAAATTTTATAATTCCATGAATTCTGTAAATTCCACGAATTCCGTAATTTCCATGAATTCCGTAAATTCAATAAATTTCTGGAATTCCATAAATTTCTTGTATTTTATAAATTCCTTGTATTTCATGAATTCCTTGAATTCCATTAATTTCTTGAATTCTATAAATTCCTTTAATTCCGAGAATTCAATAATTTCAAAAATTCCATGAATTTCGTGAATCTCATGAATTCCATGAATTTCGTGAATTCTATGAATCCCGAAAATTCCATACATTCTGTGAGTTCCATAAGCTTTGTAAATTTTATGAATTCCGTGAATTTAATAAATTCTGTGAATTCTATGAATTGCGTGTATTTCATAAATTTGGTAAATTTCGTGAATTCTAAGAATTTGGTGATTTCCAGAAATTTCTTGAATTCCTTAAATTCTTTGAATTTTGTTAATTCCGTCAATTCCGTCTATTCCATGAATTTCGTGAATTCTATTAATTCCTTGAGTTCTATGAATTTCGTAAATTCCGTGAATTCCGTAAATTCCATGCATTCCGTATATTAAAAAAATTCCTTGTATTTCATGAATTCCTTAAATTACATAAATTCCTTGAATTTCATTAATTCTTTGAATTTTATGAATTCCGTGTATTCCATGAATTTGGTAAATTTTGTGCATTCTAGGAATTTAGTGAATTCTAGCAATTTCTTTAAATTCTTGAATTCTGTAAATTCTGTGAATTTCGTGAATTCTATAAATTCCCTGTAATTCGTGAATTCTTTGAATTCCGTGAATTACTTACCCTTAATGAATTCCTTGAATTCCGTGAATTTCGTGAATTGCGTGAATTTCTTGAATTCCTTATATTCTTTAAACTTCATAAATTCTATGAATTCTCATATTTTAAAAAGTCCATGAATTCCTTGAATTTCATGAATTCTCAAAATTATATGAATTCCTCGAACTGAATTAATTCTATAAATTCCATGAATTTCGTAATTTAAATGAATTTCTTGATTTCGTGGATTTCATAAATTTCGTAAATTCCATGAATTCCATGAACTTCGAAAATTCCATAAATTCCGTGAATTCCATGAATTCCGTGAATTTTATGAATTCTGTGATTTTCATAAATTGCGTGTATTCCATAAATTTCATAATTTCGTGAATTCCGTAAATTCAATAGATTTCTTGTATATAATGAATTCCTTGAATTTCATCTCTTCTTTGAATTACATAAATTCTTTGAATTTCATGAATTCCTTAAATTCCTTGAATTTCATGAATACCATAAATTTCTTGAATCCCATGAATTCTTTAAACTCTATGAATTCCATGAATTCCTTATATTTCAAGAATTCCATAAACTCAGTGAATTCTATGAATTCCGCGAATCACGCGAAATCCATGAAATCCGTGAATTCAATGAATTTCGTAAATTACATAAATTTGTTAAATTTCGTAGATTTCATGAATTCCGTAAATTCCATGAATTCCATGAATTCTGTGAATTCCATGAACTTTGTCAATTTCATGAATTCCGTGAATTTTGTAAATTCCATGAATGCTGTGGTTTCCATGAATTGCGTGTATTCCATAAATTTCGTAATTTCGTGAATTTCAGAAATTTTGTGAATAACAGTAATTCCTTGAATTCTATGAATTCCGTGGATTCTGTAAATTCAATAGATTCCTTGTATTTTATAAATTCCTTGAATTCCATTTATTTTTTAAATTTCATGAATTCCTTGAATTTTATGAATTCCTTGAATTTCATGAATTCCTCGAATTCCATGAATTTCATAAATTTCTTGAATTCCATGAATTCCTTGAATTCCATAAATTCCTTGAATTCCATGAATTTCATGAATTTCACGAATTTCTTTGATTACATGAATTCCATAAATTCTACGAATTCCATAAATTCCTTAA
>JAUELO010000018.1:2180047-2193479 GCA_032357855.1 Amphibolips quercusostensackenii
TTTAATTTTTCAACACATAAAAAGTATTCCTAGATGTCGCCACCTATGAGTACTATTCTTCTTTATCGACTTATGCGGCTCAGTAAATGTAGGTTAATGTACTTCAGAAAAAGAAAAATGGCAAATATTGCAAGCTGCTTTATTTGAAATGTCGACAGTTACGTGATGTCAAAGGTTTCTAGGTTTCCGTTGAAATTCGATAAAGCTCAGTGAGCTTAGGTCGGGTGGATAGCTGTCGGGCGCCATTTACTCAGGTGGTAAAGTTGAACTCAAGGCAAGTGGACAGAAGTTGTAGTGGTGAAAATTGTGAAAGTATATCCAGGCTTTTCGGAATTCATCAGGAAACTAAAGAGCTCTTTTAAATCATATTTATCCAAAAGTAAATGTGTTTAATTAGAGATTTTTAATTATGCATTAAATCAGAGTAGTCAATAAATCAAGTTCACATTGTCGGGTTGAAAATGTTAATTGCTGTGTGAGAAATTTAACACTTTGGTAGAAAATTCAGATATTTGGTTAAAAATTCAAGCACTTTGTTGAACATACAGTTTTCAAGTTGAAGATTCATTATTTTAGTTGAAAATTAATTTCTATGATTCATGATTAATTTTTTACTAAAGATTCAACAATTTCTTTTTTGGTGGGAAATTAATCCTTTTTATTTGATAATTTAAATATTTGGTTGAAAATTTATGTATCATTTTGAAAAAATCGTCTTTCCTGATTAAATTTAACTGTGTTTGTTTTTAAATATAATCTTTTTGGTTAAAATATCATCTATTACATAATTACTCATGAATAAATAATAATAACTTTTTAAAAATTACCGTACTGAGTCTATTTTATAGAGTCCTAAAAATCCCTATAAGTGTAACTCGATTAGAATAAATGTTTAGGTTACAGTTTTCATGCTAGGGCCAACCTTATTTACCTGTAAAATGACAATGATCCTTGTCGCTAGTATTAGTTACGGAGAGACGTTTTGATTAAATTAATATTGATATTTTTAAAAGTGTCTTTCCTTGAAATTCAGAATAAGTATTCAAATATTTTATTTATTTGACTTATGGTGGCACCCCCATTAGTCTATTTTATATAGTCCCAAAAAAAACTGATAAGTAACAAATTGGGTTTTACGAGTTTCTGACGAATTTTTCGCTAAAAATTAATACTTTTTTATTAGGAAATCAATTATTTTGTCAAAAGTTCGTATATTCTGGACAAAACTTAAATTTTTTGATTAGAGATTCATAATATTAGTTAAAAATTAATTTACATGCTTTAAAAAGGAACTATTATGTTAAAAATTCATTTTTTTTGTTTAGTAAATTGACCTTTTATACTTTGACTGAAAGTTTAACGATCCCATTTTTTATGGAAAATCGATATTTTTTTTAATTAAAGTATTTGGTTGCAAATTTATGAATCTTGTTGAAATTGGTCTTTGTTGTAGAAAATTAATTCCCACGTTCTAAAAATTTAACAATTTGGTTAAAAAATGATGTACATTGTTGCAAAAATTCGTCTTCTTTGTAAAATTAAAACATTTTTCTTCGACAATTAAAATCTTTTTCGTTGAAAATTCATTTTTATAGGTAGAAAATTCACCTTTTTGGTTAAAAATTAAACTATCTGTTCGAAAATTGATGTATTTTGTTGAAAATTTACCTTTTTTAGAAAAAAATTAATTTTTTAGAATTAAAATTTAACTATTTAAGTAAAAATTTTTCTTTTTAGATAAAAATTAAATTATGTGGATAAAGATTTATCTATTTTATAAAAAGCTAGTATTTTGAATTAAATAATTCCACATTTTGAATGAAATTTTTTTATTTGTTGACTAAAAAAATCCTTTTGGTTAAAATTAAACTATTTGGATAAAAATTAATGCATTTCTTTTAATTATCTTTTTTTGGTAGAAAATTAATCGAAAAAAATAGAAATAAGCTATTTAGTGGAAAAAATTGGGTATTTTGTTGAGAATTCGTCTCTTTTAGTAAAAAATCCAACTTTTTGGTTAAAAATTTATCTTTTTATTCATAAACTCATTTATTTGATCAAAAAGTTAACTGTTTTGTAAAAAGCTAATCTTTTTGGGTTAAAAATTCAATATGTTAAGGGAAATTTTTTTCTTTGTTGACTAAAAAAAACTTTTTTGATTAAAAATACTTTAAAACTTCTTTGGTAAAAAATTGAACTATTTTGTTGAAAATTTGCTTATTTTTTGTAGAAAATTAATTTAATCGACCTGCAAAAGTGAAATAATAACTCGCGAAAAATGTACTTTCAAAAATATCGATATGGGTTTCTTTGATTCAAGATTCAAAATTAATTATAAATTAAAAATGTTTTTTAGAAATTAGAAAAATTAAACTTAAATTCATTTTTTTTTCAAAGAATTAATTTTAATATTATATTTAAAAAGATTTTCAAAGTTAAAAAATTAGGTCCAAGATTTGCAGAAAAAATTAAGAAGATTTAAGGAGGAAATTTTTTTCATTATCAAAATTGAAAAATTCTAGAAAATATTTAAATAAGTATAAGAGATATTTAGAAGTTTTGGAAAGATACGTAAATAATTTTACACTTAAAACAAAGCGACCAAATTGAAAACACAATGTAGATTTTTGATGATTTTTTACAAAATATTTGGGAGTTTTTTAAGATTGCTAAAAAATTGTTATAATTTTTTTTTTTTTTTGACAAAATTCATTTTAGCAGAATATTGAAAAAGATTTTCAAGATTTCAGAGAAGAATCTGGAAGATCTAAGGGCCATTTTTCCATTTTACACAAATTTTTCTACATTTCAGGAAAAATTTAAATAATTTAAAAATATATTAAGATTTTTTTTAAAGCTTAAAAATAACGGAAAATTTGCAAAGATTAAAAAAAACATTTACTACAAAATGTAGATTTTGGAAGATATCGAAATAAAATTATGAAGATTTTTTTAAGGTTTAGAAAGGTTAAAAAATAAAAAAACAAAAATTTTTATGATTCTGGAAATATTAAAAGCAATTTTTTATTTAAAAAAAATTAATTTTAAAAATATATTAAAAAAGGTAAAAAAACATCAAAAAATTTCCAAAATTTTTTAAAACAAATAAGGAAGATTTTAAACCTATTTTAGGAATAATTTAAATGATTTCCTTAAAGGTCAAAAAGTCCTAAATATTCTCTAAACAAACGTAAATTTTTACTAAAATTTTGAAAAATTCTTTAAAATTTTCGAGGTACTTATTTGACATATCTAAAATCTTTAAATTTGACTGAAAACAAATAAATGGGATAACTCAAAAATGAACAGTTTTTCGAATATTTTATTTTCTATTAAAAACTATTTTTTTCATCAAATATTAATTTGCCTCATATTTTATTTTCTTTCTTGACTAACAAATTCTTTTGCATTGAAAATTCATCTTTTATAGTAGAAAATTAATTTTTTGGTTCAAAATTCATCATTTTGGTTGATAATTTAATAACTTTGTTAAAAAATGTTTAAAATAAATTTAACTGCTCTGATTTAGAATAAAAAAAATTTTATATTGAACTATCAACTACATATTACATTTTTTTTCGGAATTAATTTTTTGGCTTAAAATTTATCATTTTAGTTAAAAATTAATCTTTTTGGCTTGAAAATTCAATATGTTGAGTGAAATTTTTTTCTTATTGACTAAAAAAAACTTTTTGGGGTAAAAATACTTTGAAAAATCCTTTAATAAAAAATTGAACTATTTCGTTGAAACTTTGCTTATTTTTTGTAGAAAATTAATTTAATCGACCTGCAAAAGTGAAATGATAATTCGCAAAAAATGTATTTTTTTAAATGTTGATATGGGTTTCTTGATTCAAGATTCAAAATTAATTATAAATTTAAAAATATTTTTAGAAAATTAAAAAAATAAACTTAAATTTATTTTTTGTTTGAAAAAATTAATTTTAATAATATATTTAAAAAGATTTTCAAAGCTTAAAAATTAGGCCCAAGATTTGCGGAAAAAAATTAAAGAGATTTGAAGGGGAAAATTTCTTTATTATCAAAATTAAAAAATTCTCGAAAATATTTAAATAAGTGCAGGAGATATTTAGAAGTTTTGGAAAGGTACGTAAATAATTTGAAACTTAAAACAAAGCGACATAATTGTAAACAGAATGTAGATTTTTAATGATTTTTCACGAAAAATTCGGGAGCTTTTTAAGATTTTAAAAAATTTTTATTATTAATTTTTTTTGTACAAAATTTATTTTAACAGAATATTAAAAAAGATTTTAAAGATTTTTTAGAAGAATCTGGAAGATCTTAGGGACATTTTTCCATTTTACACAAATTTTTTAACATTCTAGAAAAAATTTTAATAATTTTTCAATATATTAGGTATTTTTTTTTAAGTTTGTAAATGACTGAAAATTTGCAAAGATTGAAAAAAAATGATTTTGGGAATATTAAAACCAATTTTCTAATAAAAAACATTAATTTCAAAAACATATATCAAAAAAGGTAACAAAACATATCAAAAGATTTTCAAAATTTTTTAAAACAAATTAAAAAGATTTTTAATCCATTTTAATAATGATTCGAATGAGCTCTTTAAAGGTCAAAAAGTCATAAATATTCTCTAAACAAACTTAAATTTTTCCTAAAATTTTGGAAAATCATAAAAAAAAATTCGTAGAAATTTTCGGAGTACTTTTTTGAAACATCTGAGATCTTTAAATTTGACTGAAAACAAATAAATAATATTAATCCCAAAATGAACAATTTTTCGAATATTTTATTTTCTATTAATAAATGTTTTTTTGAAATATTAATTTGATTAACATTTAATTTTCCTTCTTGACTAACAAATTCTTTTGCATCGAAAAATCATCTTTTATATCAGAAAATTAATTTTTTAGTTCAAAATTCATCTTTTTGGTTAAGGATCCAATAACTTTGTCAAAAAATTTTTAAAATAAATTTAACTGCTTTGATTTAAAATAAAAATATTTTTATATTCACCTATCAACTACATATTACATTTTCCTATCTGAATAAATTTTTTGGTTTAAAATTTATCATTTCAGTTCAAAATTGATCTTTTTGGTCAAAAATTTCACTGATTTGTTAAATTATGAACTCCTTTGTTAAATATCTTTTTTTAGTTGGTAATTTTTTTTTTCTGTTCAAAATTTAACTATTTTATTACAGCCATATTTTTTGGTAAAAAATTAAACTATCTGGTTATAAATTAAAGTTTTTGCTAAAATTGAACGAAAAAAATATTTAACTGTTTTGTAGGAAATTTGTCTTTTTCCGAAAAAATATTTTTTTTTTTGTTAGAAATAAATCTTTCAAAATTATTCAAAATTTTGATTTTTTAAAGACCTCTTTCACTAATTATTAAAAAAAGACAAATAAAGTCATATTTGGAATTGAGAATCTGCTGTAATCACTAGAATTTAGTCGTAATTACCATTGCGATTTTTAACTATAGATGAATATTATCCACATTTGCAAATAAAAAATAACAATTAAACCAAAAAATACAAATTCGGAACAAAAAATTGAATAGTTCATTTTTTACCTCAATAAATTGATTTTTAACTAAAAAAAATTATTTAAAGAAATAATTTAAATAAAAGTGTTTAAGGTTTGACCAAGTTGGTCAATTTTCAACCAAAAAGATAAATTTACAACTAAAATAATAGATTTTTAAGAAATAAAAAAAAATCCTAATCAAAAATATAGAAATGGACTTTCTAAACAACAAAATTTAATTTCAACCGAGAAAAGTTTGATTTTAACTACAAAGAGACAATTTCTACCAAAAGCTTTTTTTACACAATAAGGTTTATTTTTTAGCACAAAAGATGGATTTTTTATTGAAAAAGGTCAATTTTTAACTCAGCAGTTGGATTTTGACTAATAAAGATAAATTTTCAACCATTAATGAAACAGGTAAACTTCAATTTTAAAAATTTAACGTTTGTTAAACATTTTTTATGAAACAGTTAAATTTTTAACAAGAGAGACAAATTTTTAAAAAAATTTTTAATTTTTTAACCCATATATAAATTTTCAACAAACATAATAAATATTAAGCTATAGTCGCTAAATTTAGATGAAAGCAAATTATTTTCTAAGAAAATAGTTCAATTTTTAACCAAAGAGATAAATTTTCAACTCAAAATTAAAACAATAAGCAATAAATAAATTAAAAGTTTGACTAAAAAGATTAATTTTTTACGAAAAAACACGAATTTTTAACTGAATCGTTAAATTTTTATTTTAAAAACATACATTTTTTAACTAATAGTTGAATTTTAATGCAAAAAATTTCTTCACCAAACTAGAATAGTTGAATCTTCAGTTGAAAAAATTACTTTTAACTAGAAAAGACACGAATTTTTATCCATATCGTTAAGTTTTCATTAAAAAAACATGAATTTTTAACCAAATAGTTAAATTTTCAGGCAACAAAAAATTTGAACCAAAAATGAAATAGGTAAATCCTTAGTTGAAAAAATAATTTTTGAACCAGAAAGAAAAAACGGATTTTTAAACAAATTTATTAATTTTTACATTGTTGAAATTTTTGAAATTTGAACAAAATAATTAAAATTTTAACTCAAAAATAACATTTTCACTGCAAAAAGCTGAATTGTTAAATAAAAACATAATAGAAGACTTTTTATTTGCAGTGGTAACTTTTAATCAAAAATAGTTGGATTTTTAACTAAGAAGAGGACATTTTCACCGGAGAAGTTTAATTTCAACATGCACATAAGAATATTTAAAAAAAATTTTAACTAAATAGTTGGATTTGTCGCTAAAATAGTTAAATTTTCAATAAGAAAAAGATATATTAAAAAGAAAACAAAGAAGAACAGAGGCATTTTCAACAAAAAATAAAAATTCGGATTTTTCACTAAATTAGGTTAATTTTTAACAGTAAAAAACGAATTGGAAGAAACATGAAATTTGAATCAAATAAAAAAATATTTTGTCACAAAAAGAACAAATTCTTTATCAAAACTATAATATGAATTTAACAACAAAAAATTAAATTAAAAAAAATAGTTGGATTTTCATCAAAAGAGATACAATTTATAACAAAGAGATAAATATTAAAAGTATGATTATTAATTTTAACTGGAATAGTTCAATTTTTGGGTCAAAAAATAATTTTTGCCTAAAAAAGCAAAGTTTTAACTAAGAAAATTAATTTTCACCCAAATAGTTGAATTTTGACTGAAAAAGATGAATTTCGAACAAAAAAATATTGTAGATGAATTTAAAATAAGAAAATTAAATTTTCAACAAAAGAGATACATTTTTAACAATAAATTTAAACTTCCAACCCAGAAAGATTTTCCATTCAATGAAGAAAATAATTTCTCCCAAATTGTTGAATTTTCAAGCTATAAAGGTAAAGCTGCTACAAATAAGAATAATTTACAATCCGCATATATATTTCTGCATAAAGAAAGTTAATTTTCAACAAAATAGCTGAATTTTTAATTCAGTAGCTACAAATCTGTTTTCAGTGTCCACCGAAGCTATTAAGGTTTTAAGTTCTTAACCAAAAATAAAATAGTTAAATTTCAAGTTAAAAAAATCAATTTTAAATCCATAAAAAGGAATTAAAAAAAGTTAAATCCTTAACAAAAACAAATTCATGTTTAAATAAGTAGCCAATATAAGTCTGCCAATTTCAATTTTTTTCCTCAAATTTTCTGAGTCATGGCCCGAATTAAAGTCAAGGGAGAAAATCAGAAAAACTTTTCGATCGCCACATACGCGGCAAGCACGCGCGGCGCACCGGCCGCGCGAGCGATGATCGCTGATTACGTTTAAACTTGACGCAGACACGCTTGGACAATTTAAGTAATAACTCGGGAACCCGTAAAGATTCTTTAAATTTTATTGGCTTAAATTAAAGATAAGACAAAATTCGAGAAATCGTTTGATTTTATTTGCTTTTCACGTGGTATATTCTCTTTAAAATATAAAAATATCTTCACTGAGGGTCATACTGGGGGTCATATATTGACAATGTTAGGTAATAACAAATCAGGGACTAGGTAATGTAATAATCAACAACTAAATACAAGTTATGAAAACTAACTGTCCGTAGTTAGCTTTGCGCTATAAATAAATTTCGTTAACATTGTTTTAGTAATTCCCAGCGAAGCTTCGGTCTATGAAACTTTCACGTATCGGTCTCTATCTGGAGATAAAGATAAAGATAGGGCTTGGCTTGAGAAACCTCTGTTGGCTCGTGCCGCACTGATGAGGAGCTTTAGTCAAAAGGCCTATTAGCCATTATAGTCCAGGTCGTGAGTCGTCTACTGTTTCCGAAGTATCCTCTGGGGACTATCTCCTTTGCTCTTATCTTAACTCTGACCGCTATCCACTTCCCAAGGGTTGTCTTAATACGCAGTTTAATTCGTGAGTGAAACCTACTAGGCATTCAATTTTCAGTAATTCTCGTCCGGAAAGACCGAGATTTGACTTTTTTTCTTCATTATTCCTCCCGGAAACAAAGATCAATAATATTTTCCTTGAGCAATTGTTAGAAGAAGAGGTACTATTAAAAATAAAAGAAAGTTGTTAACCGATATTCTGTAATGCAAGAATTAAGACGCTAATTAAATTTTTTAAGCCTCCCCTATAATTCATTCCCACTTCCTAATTTACCCTTCCACTCCTCGCATCCGCCCCTTCCTCAGCCCTTACTTTTTCTCCTACACACCCTCATTTTTGATCATTTCACCTGCTTTGTTGTATTTTCCTACGCTCACTCACTTCTTTTTACATCTTCTACTATTTATCTTATCACTTCTTCTACTTTTCTTCTCATCACTTCCTCTACTTCCCCTTTCCCAATTTCACTTAACTTCCCCTGATTGCCACTACGCCTTTTCCTAATATCTTATCACTTTCTCTACTTCGTCGCCCTTTATTTCTTTTAAATTCGTCTACTATTCCTCTCCTTATTTCACCTCACTCCTTTTTTTCACCTTATCCTAATGCACCCTTTCACGCCTTACCATGCTCCCCTTTCCTAAGATTTACTTTCTTTTTCCTACACACCTCTTTTTCTAATTATTCTACCTCCTTTTTCGTGTTTTCCTACCCCCCGTCATTTTTCTTTACATCTCCTACTTTTTTTCTATTACTTTCCCTCTTCTGATCTCTCTTAAGTTCTTTTCACTTCCACAATGTTTTTTCCTAATTTCCTCTTACTTTCCCTACTCGTCCTCTGCTTTTCCTCCCCTTCATTCACCCTTCTACCCCTTTAAATTTTTCCCTTACCTAACTGTTACTTTTCCTCTCCTACACAACCTTATTTCTAATCATTTGACCTACTTTTTCGTATTTTTCTACCCGCCCTCGTTTACCTCACGCCTTCTACTTTTCCTCTTATAACTCCCCCTACTTTCCCTCCTCTGATTTTTTCTAACTTCTCCTTAATTCCACTACGTGCTCCATTAATTCCTTCTCACTTCCTCTACTTCCCGACCTATCATTTCTCCTGACTATTCAAAGAACTCCTCTCCTTTTTTCACCTCACTTTCTCTGCTTTCTTCTTCTTTTATTCATCCTTTTACCCCTTCCTATGCTTCACTTTCCAAGCCCTTGCTTTCCTCTCCTACACACTATCATTTATAATTAATATACTTACTTTTTTGCATTTTTCTATCCTCTACTAGTTTCTTTTCACATCTTTTACTCTTTTTTCACCACTTCCTTTATTCTCTCTTCATGATTTCCCCTACCTTACCCTCACTTTCAATACGCCCTCTATTAATTTTCTCTCACTTCTTTTACTTTCCTTCCTATAATTTACCTAAAATTCATTTTACTTTAACTACGCCCTTTCCTACATTCTTTCCACTTCCACTTTTCCCCGCACATAATTTTTTTTTGCATCTTCTACTCTTCCTCTCTTTATTTTACCTCACTTACCTTGCTTTCTCTCCCCTTAATTGACTATTCTAGCCCTTCGCATGCTTCCCTTTTCTAGCCTTTACTCAATCTTTCCTACACATCCACGTGTCTCATACTTTCAACTACTTTTTCGTATTTTTCTACCCCTCCCCGTATTTCCCTTTCTATCTTTTACTTTTCTTCCTATCACTTCTCCTACTTTCCCACACGTGATTTCCACCAATTTCACCTAGCTTTTGCTACGCCCTCTCCTGATTTCCTTTCACTTTCCCTACTTTTTTGCCAATTATTCCTCCTTACTTTCTCTACTTTCCCTCCCCTCAAATCATTCTTCTATCCCTTTACATCCTTTTACTCCCCAGCTTCATTTTCCTGCTCCTACAAATCCTCATTTTTAAAAATTTCACCTGCTGTTATGTATTTTCTAACGACCCACTCATTTTCTTTCACATCTTCTACTTTTTCTCCTATCACTTCCCCTACTTTTCCTCTCCTGATTTCCCCTGAATTTTCCTTACTTTCACTACGCCCTCTCCTAATTTTCTCCCACTTTTCCTACTTCCCCACCTATCGTTTTCTCTAACTCACCCTCATTTTTCCTATTTTCCCTATCCTCATTTTCTCTACTCCTTTTCCACTCAATTTCTATTATTTCTCTCCTAATGTTCTCTTTCGCTTTTTCCGTCACTCAACCTCCTTAAAATAAAATAAAATTGAAAAAAGAATTTAAATTTTCCATTTAAAACCAATTCAATTCAATCAAAAAAGATAAATTTTTAACAAAAGAGTAGAATTCTTAATCAAAACAGATGAATTTTTAATTAAATTAATCATTTTTTAACGGAAAAAATTATTTCGTTTATCAGAGGAGTTCTACTGTCAACAAAGAAGCTGTATTTTTAACTAAAAGGTGAAAATTATCAACGGAAATTAAATAGTTAAATTTTAAGTTAAAAAAATAAATGTTTAGCTTAAAAATAAAGGAATTTTCAAAAAAATAGTTGAATCCTCAACAAAAACGAATTTATATTCAACTGAATAGTAGAATTCTTAATACAAGAAAAATGTTCCACTGAAAAAGATAAATTTTCAAACAAACAGTTGAATTTTTGAATAAAAAAGTACGTTTTCAATTGAAAATGTAATAGTTAAATTTAAGGTTATAAAAAATAATTTTTATCTCAGAAAAAAGAAATTTTCAACAAAATATTTTAGTCCTTAACCGAAACAGATTTATATTTAACTAAATAGTAGAAATCTCAACCCAATAAATTAATTTTTTATCAACAAAAAATTTTCTAAGTAATAGTCGAATTTTTGACTAAAAAAGTCACTTTCAAAGTAAAATTGAAATTGTTAAATTCAAGGTTATTAACAAAAATTTTCACTTTAGAGAAAAGAAATTTTCAACAAAATAGTTGAAGCTTTAACCGAAACAGGTTCATATTTATCTAAATAGTACAAAAATAATACTAAAAAATTAACTTTTTGCCAAAAAAGGCAATTTTTAAACAAATAGCTGAATTTTCAACTGAAAAAATCAATTTTTTATTTATAGTATAAAATTTCAACTAAAAATAGTATAGTTGAATCTTCTGTTAAAAAATTAATTTTCAAAAAAAAAATTTTTTTTTTAAATAGTGAAATTTTCAACCAAAAATTGAATCTTCAACCAAAAAGATAAATTTTCGAAAAGAAAATAAATTGTCTACAAAAAAAATACAATTTTCGATATTAAACATGAATTTTCAACTAAATTATTCAATTGTTACTCACTATAAAAAAATTATTTTTGAACTAAAAATGGGATAGTGAAATATTCAGTTGAAAAAATTAATTTTTATTAACAAAAAAAGAAATTTTTAGCAACAAAAAAAATAAATTTTTAACAAAATACTTAAATTTTTAACCGAAAATAAATTTTAAAAAAAGAATATTAATTGTTTACCCAAAAAAAAAAAAAAAATGTATTATCAGCAAAATACTTGAATACTTAACTATAACAGATAAGTTAAAAATATTAATTTTTCGCCAAAAAATACAATTTATAAAACAAATAGTTGATTATTCAACTAAAATTTTTTTAATAAAATATATAAACATTCAACACAAAATTGTATAGATGGATTTTCAATTTAAAAAAAAAATAACTTTCAACCAAAAATAACTGATTGTTGGAAAAATATTTAAATGGGATAATTGAATTTTACTTAAAAACAATAAATTAAAAGAAAAATTCTTAATGATCAAATTCCCATCTAAAGGGGTAAATTTTGCAATCGAAAATCTGAATTCCCAACAAATGAAGATTTTTCAGACAATAATGGAAAAAAAGTAAAAATGTCCTATAAAAAAGTTTAATTTTTAAAATAAAAATATGAATTTTTATTAAAAATTTTAATTTTAAATGAAGAAATAGAGAAAGTGACATTTTCAGCTACAAAAATTTATTTTATAAAGAAAATTTTTTGACAAAATAGTCAAATTCTTGAAAAATGAATATTTTTCAGGCAAAAATGGAAGAAATTGAAAATCCTCTGTGAAACACTTAAATTTTCAAACCGACAACATGAATTTCTAAACTTAAAACATAAATTTCCAATAAAAAAGGCAATTTGAAACCAAACTTTTTTAACCAAAAAAGAGGAAATCTCAAACTAGAAAGATAATTTTTTACTAAAAAAGACGAATTTTCAACCAAAGATGGGAGTTGCATTTTTAGTTTTAAAAAAATTGTTAAAAAAAAATTATCAACAAAAAAGTTACATTTAAAAAAAAATATATAGATCTTAATAAGAAATGTAACACAAGAAAACCAAAGAAGCTGATTTTTTAACTACATGATGAATCTTCAACAAAAAAACAAATTTTCATCAGAGATCAATTTTTAATTTATGAATATAATTTTTTAATCGAAAACAAAATAGTACGAAGCGAAAAAAATTTTGATTAAAATAGTTCAATATTTCACCAAAAAGATGAATTTGAAAAAATAAAAAGAGTTCAAATTTTCATTAATCCGTAAACGGAAGATTTATTTTAAAGCACAAGAGATGAAATTTTTAACCGAAAATCAAAAAAATACGTTTTAAGCTCAAAAGCTAATTTTAATTAAAGCGGATTTCTGGCAGAATGATTAAATTTTTTATCAAAAAGATAAATAAAAAAAATAAAATAATAACAAGCAAATAATAAAAATTTTAACTAAAAATTTAATCAATAATTTTGCAACTACAAAAAAAAATCATTTTCAAAATTGCGTAATTTTTTCCTGCTTAATTTCCAATTTTTCTGACCATCAATATTCAAAGACCAGAATACTTATCTTGTAGCATTTTTTACGTAGAATTATTCATAAATGAAATTGAAAAAAAATTCCAAATAAAAAATTTGAGGTAATTATCCTTGGCTGAATTCTTTAAAGTGCCTCAGCAGAAATTTCCTAACTTACGCAAGATTTTTTTTTCAAATTCTCTGACTTTTCCCTGACTTT
>JAUELO010000018.1:2193579-2205420 GCA_032357855.1 Amphibolips quercusostensackenii
TTGGTTGAGCGTTTCCGCGTCTAGTACCAAAAATCAGGACTAAATAGAGTAGATATAATTTTAACATCTGGAAGAGTCCAGATGTCAACCTATTCAGAGAGCAAATATCACTCGGATGGGTGACCGGCTGAACTTAGGAGGTGGTTTTTGCAGTTTTCCTGTCCCCTGGCCAAATGTTTAGATGAAATTAAGTTCTTCTAGTAAAGTCGGGTGCAGCCGCGGTCATCACTAGTTGTGGTTAAATTCATGCACTAATTTTAAGCCCACCTTGGTAGAAAAAATAAATTTTTACCGAAATAGATGAATTTTGACTAAAAAAGATAAATTTTTAACCAAAAAGACAAATTTTCAACATTAAAAAGTTATAACCAAAGACTTTAATTATTCACTAACAAAGATCATAATTTAATTTATAAATATAATTTTTCATTCAAAAACGAAATGGTACCAAAAAAAAAAATTTTAGCAAAATAGTTTAATATTTCACCAAAAAGATGAATTTTTAATCAAAAAATAGAAAAAGTTCAAATTTTCATTAAGCCGTAAACTGGCAAGATTTATTTTAAAGCAAAAGAGACGAAATTTTTAACCGAAAATTAAAAAAATACGTTTTCAGCTCAAAAACTGATTATAATAAAAGCGGATTTCTGACAAAATGATAAAATTTTTCATCAAAAAGATAAATAAAAAAATTAAATAATAAAAAGAAAATAATAAAAATTTTAACTAAAAATGTAATCAATAATTTTGCAAGTGCGAAAAAAAATTCATTTTTAAAATTGCGTAATTTTTTCCTGACTAATTTTCAATTTTTCCTGACCATCAATATTCAAAAACCCGAATACTTATCTTGTAGCATTTTTTACGTAGACTTATTTATGAATGAATTTTAAAAAAAATTCCAAATTGAAAATTAAAGATAATTATCCTTGGCCGAATACTTTAAAGTGCCTCAGCAGAAATTTCCTAACTTACGCAAGATTTTTTTTTCAAATTCTCTGACTTTTCCCTGACTTTTCTAGAATAATAAAATTCCTTGATGTTGGTTGAGCGTTTCCGCGTCTAGTATCAAAAATCAGGACTAAATAGAGTAAATATAATTTTTAACATCTGGAAGAGTCCAGATGTCAACCTATTCAAAGAGCAAATGGCACTCGGATGGGAGACCGGCTGAACTTAGGAGGTGGTTTTTGCAGTTTTCCTGTCCCCTGGCCAAATGTTTAGGTGAAATTAAATTCTTCTAGTAAAGTCGGGTGCAGCCGCGGTTATCACTGGTTGTAATTAGATTTACGCACTGATTTTAAGCCCACCTTGGTAGAAAAAAAAATTTTCACATGCCCATACCCAGTAAACTGGAGTTGTCTGTCAGTATATGTATTCATGCTAAAGGACTTGAATGATAGAACTTTGGAAATTTAATACAAATTCTAACCTAACTTACGGATGAGATATTTCAGTTAGTGAATATTTTATGTATTAAAAATTTACTTTGAGTTAATGTTTGCTTCAAAAAGGCTTATTTGAGCTTACATTGCATTCAAATTAACAATAAATAATACAATTATTGTTTATTGGTTAAAAACCTTTTTTGTCAAGGATTGTGTTTTTTCACTGTTTAATAAGACACTAGTGAAAAAAATTGTATGCAGGAATTAAAATGCATCTTTAAAATTCTATCAACTCTTTCTTGTTTTGATTTTTGGCACCAGATGTTGTATCGCAATTTAGCCATTTCCAATAAGCATTAAGTTAGTTGAATGTGCCTGGTGACTGGTATTGTCCATTGGCTATACACTCACACCACAGTACGGATTTAAAGCAAAAACTGTCTGTTTAGTTAGCGAGCAGGAAATGTGGGAAAGACAAACGAATGGCGACAGCAAACCAACAATCCTTGTTTTTCTTTCCACAAACTTTCTCTACCTTCAGTCTTTTATCATTTGTCATTCGTTTGCCTTTTCTACTCCCTGCGGTCCTGGCTGTTATCTGGATCGAAAAGCGCTCTCATAGAAATAAAGGGCCGCTTATTAGAAGTGTGACTCTTTATTTCATTTCATTTATTTCTTAGAGTTTCGTAGCCCCGGGCAGAAGCCTTCATAGCTTTGTTCGTATGTCTGTCCGTCTATCTTACTTTCTTCCAAGAAGAGAAAAAAAGTGATAGGAAAGTAAAGGAAATTGATAAAATTGAAGTAAGAAAATATAAGAGAAAATGCTAGGATGGGAAGAAGGGTAATTTATGGAACGGGAAATAGGGGAAAATAGGGAAGCAATGTGGGAAATAAGTAGGAGCAATGAGAGGAAGTAGAGTGAGAAAAAATTAGGGTAGGGGAAATACGGAGAGAGGAAGTAGGTTAGGTTAAGGGAAAGGAAGTAAGGGAAATGAGAGTAGGAATGTAAGCAGGAATGAAGGAAAAAGTATTTAATGAAAATAAGGGAGAGTGTGCAGGAAAATATGAAGAGAGAAAGTAAAGAAAATTAGAGAAATAAGAGAAAGGAAAGCATACAAAGTGAGGGGAAGAGAAGTTGAGAAAATTAGTGGTAAAAAAATAAGAGTAACGAGAGAAGAAAAAGAGAAGAAGTAAAGAGAATTGAGAGGAGGGAAGGGAAAGGAAATAAGGGAAACAATTGAAGGTGAGGTAGAAAAAATTAGGACAAGTGAGGAAAATAAGGGAAGGGAAGTGAGAAGGAGAAGAATGAGGGGAAAAGTATTAATAGGAAATCAGGGTGAGTGTGCAAAAACATAAAAAAGAGGAAATTAGGAGAAATAAGCGTAAGAGAAGCATAGTAAATAAAGAAAAGTGAAGCAGCAAAACCCAGGGAAAGAGAAGCAGCGGAACTCAAGGGAAGAAAAGCAAGAAAAATGAGGCTAGGGAAGAGAGAAGGAATAAGGAGAATTTACGGAAACATAAGTAAAGAAAATTAGAAAAATAATAAGAGGTGAAGTGAGGGGAAATTAGGATAAGTAGTGAAAATAAGGGTAGGGAAAGGAGGAAAAAGAATGTGAGGAAAAGTATTCGAAGTAAATTAGGAGAAGAGTGTAGGAAAATAAGAAAAGCAGAAATAGGAAAAATTGTGGAAGAAAAGAGAAAGAAAAGTATAAGAAAAATGTAAGAAAAGTAGGGAAAATAAGAGGAGAGGAAGCAAGAGAAATGAAGCTAGAGAAGGGAAGAGTAATGAGGGAAATCGAGAGAAGGATAAGTGAAGGAAACTAAGGGAATAATATAAGGTAAAGTAGGGCAAATTAGGGTAACTGGGGAGAAGTAAGGATAGGAAATTGAGGAGGAGGAGGAATGAGGGGAAAATTATTTAAAAGAAATTAAGAGGAGAGTAAAGGAAACTAAGAAGAGCAGAAGTAGAATAATTAAGGGGAAATCGAAAAGAGAATTAGGAAAAAGGAGGAAATTGAGTATGAAAAATCAGGAGAAGGGAAGCTAGAGAAATTAAGACAAAAAAGATAGGCGGAGAAGGAGAAATGAGAGGAATTGAGGTAAGGGTAAGTAAAAAAAATAAGAAAAATAAGCAAAATAAGGGAAATAAGGGAAATAATAAGAGGAGAAGTAGAGAAAATTAGGGCAGATGAAGCGAGATAAATGCGGGTAACGAAGTAAGGAGAAATGAGAAGAGGATAAGTAAGGGAAATAAAGAAAAAGAAGGGGGAAGAAGAAAGACAAATGTGGTCCGGAAAAAAAGAAGAAACAAAGGGAATTAAGGCAAGGGTAAGTGAAGGATATTAGGGAAATAATGGGAGTAAATTAGGAGAAACTAGAGGAGAGAAAAATAAGAGTAGGAAAGTGAAAGGGAGTTAGTGTCAGTGGAGTAAGAGAAATAGATAAATCAGAGGTAGGGAAGTAAGAGAAATGAAAATAGGGAATAAGAGAAATAAAAATAGGGAAGTAAGAGAAAATAAAAGTGAGAGAATCGAGAAAAAAAAGGGTATGGAAGTAAGGAGAAATGACAGAAGAAAAAGTGGAGGAAATGCGGAGAAATTAGGGAGTGGACGTGAGGGGTAATTTAGTTAACTTAAATTCAAATATTACATTAATGGTTGAAAATTAAGCTTTTTTAGTTAAAAACTCAACATATTGATTAATTTTATAAGTCTCTTCTGACTGATCAAAAATTGATAGTTTTTAGTTGATAGTTCACCTATCTGGTTGAGAATTCATGTATTTTCTTTAAAATTCGTATGTTTTTTTTAAATTCATGTAATTAGTTAAAAATTGAACTATTTTGTCAAAAAATCCTTTTCTAGATAAAAATTGATTTTTTAAATAAAAATTCAATTACTCCATTTTTGCTGATGAGGGTAAGGGAAAGTAGAGAAAATTAGGGGAAATACGAAAAGGGGAAGTAGGGGAAATAAGAAGGGGGGAAGTGAGAGAAATGAGGGAAGGGGAGTCAGGAGGATGAAAAAAAGGGGGGGGATATTTAGAAGAAATTATGGGGACAGTGCGCGAAAATAAGAAGAAAAGTAGACGAAAAAAGAGGATAAGATGTAACAGCAATGAGGCTTAGAAAGCGAGAAGGAATAAGAGGAATCGAGAGAAGGATAAGTAAAGGAGATTAGAATACTAATAAAAGGTAAAATAGGAGAAATAAGGGAGAGTAAGGCAAATCAGGGTACGGAAGTGCGGAGGAGGAGCAATGAGGGGAAAAGTATTTAAAGAAAGTTAGGACTAGAGTGCAGGAAAATGAGAAGAGGATAAGTAAAAAAATTAGAGGAAATCAGGAGCAGAGTAGTATGAGAAAATAGAGAAGGGAAGTGTAAAAAATTAAAAAAAAGGAAGTAAAAAAAATTATGCTTGGGAAGAGAGGAGGAGTGGGAATGAAGGATGCAGGAAAATAAAAACAGTAGAAGTAGGGGAAATTAGGAAAAATAGGAAAAAGAAAAGTAGAGAAAATCAGGGTCGGAAAAGCAAGAGAAACGAAGGTAGCGAAAAGAGGAGGTATAAGGGGAATAAAATAAAGGGTAAGTAAAGGAAATTAGTCAAATAATGTGAGGCAAAGTAGGAGAAATTAAGGTAAGTGAGGAAAATATGGGTAGGGAAGTGAGGAGGAGAAATAAGGGAAAAATATTTAAAGTAAATTAGGGGAAGAGTGCAGGAAACTAAAAAGTAGAAAAGTGAGAAGAAAAATTTGAGGAAATAAGGGGCAGAGAAGTATAACAGAAAAGAAGAAAAGAAGCAGGAAAAATAAGAGAAAGGAAATTGGGAGAAATAAGGAAAGGGAAGTAAAGGGAAGTAAACAACAGGAAGCTAGGTTAGGAAAATTAGGGGTAGGGGAGTTAAAGAAATCAGGATAGGAAATAGATGAGGAGGAGGAAGAATGACGGAAATTAAGGAAAAGATAAGTAGGAGGAATGAAAGAAATGATCGAAGGAAAAATAAGGAAAATTAAGACAAGGGAAAGTAGGATAAATGCGGGTACGAAGGTGAAAAAAAATGAGGGGGGGCAGTAAGCAAAATAATGTAATTTAGGAAAGTCAGGGAAAAAAAAAGATAAATGAGGATAGGGAAGTAAGGAAAAATCAGGCGATGGGAAATGAAAGAAGAGAAAGTGGAGGGACTGAGAAAAATGGGGGAAGGTGAAGTTTAATATTGGGCTTTTTCAGTTGAAAGAATATTGGGTTCCTTTGTTGAAAATTCTTTTCTTTTTCGTGAAAAATTTATATTTTTTATTTTAAAATTCAGCTTTTTGATTAAAAACACCACTATTTTGTTAAAAATCTAACTATTTTGTTCAAAATTCAAATACTCTATCAAAAAGCTATCATTTTTTGTCGAAAATTTATCTGCTTTGTCGAAAAAAGTTTTTGGTCGGATTTGAACCTTTTTTGTATAAAAATTTAACAATTTGGTTGTAAATTTAACTATTTTGTTGAAAATAACTCTCACTAGCTGAAAAGTTAAGTTTTTTGGTTGTAAATTTAATTGTTTTGTCGAGGGGAAATGAGGGGAAATTAGAGAAGGGAAGTAGGGGAAATAAGGGGGGAGAATTAGGTGAATAAAAAAAATGAGGAGAAATCAGGGTAGGGGTAGTAGGGAAAATTATGGGGTGTAAAAGTAAATCAGAGTAGGGGAAAATGCAGGGAGGCGAAGTAGGGAAAATAAGTGGAAATTAGGGTAGGGTCAGTAGGGGTAATCGGGGGAGAGAACATGAAAGTAGGAAAGTGAGGGGAAGTGAGTGAAAGAGAATCAACGTGACATGCGGATATGGAAAATGAGGGAAGGGGAAATCGTGGTATGGTTGTCAGGGAAAATAGGAGAAGTAAATGTCGGAGAGAAAGGGGAAATTAGGGAAGAGAAAGTAAGGGGTAATTTAAAAAATTTAAGTATTACATTAACGTTTGCAAATTAATCTTTTTTATTTGGAAACTCAACAAATTGACTAATCTAAAAAGTCACGTTTGACTGATTTCTCAGTCCTCAAATACGCATTATTTAAATTATCTAAAATAAATTTAAAATCAGTTTCATTTGATTGATTTAAATATAAGGTGTATACGCAGTTCGTAAAAAACAGACAAAGAGATTTCTCGATTAAGACCTTGCCCGGTCGCACGTGCGATCGTGTGGTCGTGCGGTGGCTTGGTCGTGTGGTCGTGCGGTCATGTGGTCGTGCGGTTGTGTGGTCGTGCGGTTGTGTGGTCGTGCGGTCATGTGTGTTTTTTTTTCAATTTGTTCCCGTCCCCAAAAAAAAATCACTTTAAAAAGGATATTTATTTTTCATTTAAAGGTGTTAACTCTTTAGGTGACGTTTTGATTTCTCATTGCATTCAATCGTGTTGCGTGCAAATTGGTTTTGCGTAGGGATTTCACGTTTCCATTTGAGCCAATAATCCAATTAACCGTTAAAGGTGCTGGATAAATAACTGTGTCAATACGCAAATCAGCAGGTCCCTGGTGAATACAAGTAAGCGAAGAAGGTCTGGCAATATTCCAGAATAATGTTTGGTAGCCACTTTGGATTCCGAATATAGAGGCTCATCACATGCGCCTCGTAAAATCAATATGAGATAAACGACTGAAATTGGTGGGTACACAGAAGCAATTAAATTATGGCAGCTTGTTGAAAATAATGAGACATGTTTTTGCATTAAACTTTCTCGATGATGAGGCATTCAGAAATAATTAAACATTAGGGGCATATATCAAAAATGTAGTTTTTCCATTCGGGGGGAAAATATCACTTGATCTAAAATAAAAATGTCCAAAAACTGTTAAAAAAAAAGTATTTATAAAAAAATCCTTTTTCGCTCTGCTTGGGATCGAAACCAGCTTTTCCGATTGCCGGCTAAGAGCTTCCGAGAGAAAGCACCCGGCCGGAAATCAGAAGACAAGGGTTCGAGTCCCAGCGGAGCGAAAAAGGATCTTTTTACCAGATAATTTTTTTTCTTCAAAGGTTATTCAAATAAAATTTTTAACAAGAAAGATGAATTCTCAACAAAAAATTTTATGCATAACTTATATTTCAACCAAGAAAGATTTTAATATTAAAACAAAAAGAGTTTAAATTTATCCAAAAAGACAAATTTTCTATTAAATAGTTGAATTTTTAACCAATTAGATGAATTTTTTACAAACAATAGTTATTCATTAAAATAGGATAAAATTTGATAAATAATTTGAATCCTTAGTCAATGAAAATTAATTTTTAACAATTGTATTTATGACGAAAAAGAAGATATATATTTTCTCAAAAATACGAATTTTCACCAAAAAATGAAATTTTCAAACAAATAGGTGAATTTTGGACCGGAAAGATTAAGTTTCTAACACAAACACAAATATTTAAAAAAATAGTTACGTTTCCAAATTTAGAGATAAATATTAAACAAAATAGTCAAATCATTAGCAAAAAAAAATAAATTTCTAATAAAGTTATTACTAAAAAACATGAAATTTTTTACAAGAAAGGAGAATTTTATACAAAACAGTTTTTAATCAAAATATCAAATAAAACTACTAATTTGCAACAAAAAAGTTAAAATTTCAAACAAATAGATACATTTTTTACTGAGAATGTTAAATTTCTACTAAACAGACAAATTTTCAACAAAATAGTTATATCTTCAAAAAGGAATATTTATTACAATTATAAATCTGAAACATGAAAAATAAATTTTCAAAAAAATTCGTTTAAACTTAAACCAAGTAGTTAAATGTTTAGAGAATTCTTAATCAGAATAAATGAATTTTAAAAATGTAATCTAAATATTTCAATTTAAAAATATTTTTATTTTAAACACAAGAAGAGTTGAATTTATCCATAAAAGATGTTTTTTTCTTCAAAATTATAGTTGAATCCTTAAAAGCAATTTATTTTCAACCAAATAGTTAAATTTTTAACTAACTATATGAATTGAAAAAAAAAATTATATATGAAATAATAACATTTTTAAAAAAGACAAATTTTAAATTTAAGTTATGAATTTTCATCCAAAAAAGTTAATTTTTAACCAAATATATAGTTTTTTACCAGCAAGAATGATTTTCTACCAAAAAAGGTTAATTTTTAACGAAAAATGTAACGGTTGATCTTCTGAATATTTTAAATTAAAATTAAAGATTTGGTTTCAAATTTTAAAATAAAACAAAAAAGTTTAAAAATTTCAAAAATTTAAATTGAAAAGTTAATTTCATCTAAAAAAGACTAATTTTTAACAAATAACTTAAATCCTAAAATATGAGTATTGAACAAAGAAAATTAATTTTTAATCGAGTAGTTAAAATTTTAACCAATTAGATGAATTTTCTACCGGAGAAGTTAATTTTCCACAAAAAAAGACGAATTTTTCTAAAATAATTACATTTTGAGACAAAAGGATGAAGTTTCTAGATAAATTTTCAGACAGAAGAGATGAATTTTCTACAAAGTAGTTAAATCCTCATTCAAAAAAGAATAAATTTCAACCAGTCGTTTTGCATTTTTTGTCCCAAAAATATTAATTTAAAAAAAAAAATTTTATTTTTCACTAAATAGATAAATTTTCTACTAAGAAGATTAATTTTTCACAAAATTCTTACATTTATAAACAAAGACATGAATTTCATACTAGATGAAAAAAAAAACATTTAAATACATTTAGAAAAGACGAATTTTTAAAAAACAATTTGAATTTTCAACCCAGCAAAATTTTTCAGTCACAAAAGAAAAAGAATTTTAAACATCTTATTTTTTTTAAATCTTTGATATTATACTTTTCGTTTTAAAGTTTTTGTAATCTTTTCAAGATTCAAATTATTAAAAAATTTTTTCAAAACTTT
This sequence comes from Amphibolips quercusostensackenii, assembly GCA_032357855.1. Lineage (NCBI taxonomy): Eukaryota > Metazoa > Arthropoda > Insecta > Hymenoptera > Cynipidae > Amphibolips > Amphibolips quercusostensackenii. Next base: position 2,202,846 of record JAUELO010000018.1, read on the forward strand.
GAAAACTGCGAAATATTTTTTTAAATAACGTGAAGTTTTTCTGCAATTTTTTTAAATCCTGGAAAATTACAATAATTGTCGGAAAAACTTACAGATTTTTGTTTTGATATTTTTAGAAATATTTCAAAATAGTTTAAAATCTTTTTTAATTTTATTTAGAAATTGATTTCTGAAAATAAAAAAATCCCCTTAATTTTTTCAATGAATCTTAAGATTTTTTTTATTTTCCTAAACCCTTCCAACATTCTTTTTAAGTTCTCAAAATTTTTGTTCAATGTCTTCAAGAATCTGCGTTCTGTGTAAAATTATTTTAAATTATTTTTTCAAGATTTGAAAGCTTCTTGATATTTCTTAAGCTTACACGAATTTGTCTGAACATTTTTTCCTGAACTTAAAATAACAATAATTTTAAAAAATGTTATCTATGGATATATTTTCTTCAATTATTGTTAATTTAAATTTAAACAATAATTTTAGAAACTTTAAACATGAAAAATATTTGTTTACAAAAATATTGGATTATTTTGCTTTTAAGAAATAAATAATATTTTTTACAAACAATTTTTAATTGTTCAAATTTAGGGATTTTTTCAGATTTTTTATAACTTGGCAATTTTCTAAAGAGAATTTTGTTATTTGAGAATTTCACAACTAGGTAACATTCTAGACTTTTTGGGAATTTTTCTATGCAGGAATGTCGTTATTCGCGAATTTTATTACACATTCGCGAATTTTACAATAAGGAAATATAAAAAAATTTGTTCGGGAAATTTTTAATTCAGAAAATTTATTTTCCAAAAATAAAATTGTTCTGAAATTTTATTATTTAGGAATTTCATTATTCGGGAATTTTCCAGTTAGGGAATTTCATTATTTAGAAACTTTATTATTCGGAAAGTTTTCAATTCAGAAATTTTTTTATTCGGGAATTTCTCACTTCGGAAATTTTATTATTCGATAGTTTTCCAATTTAGAAATTTTATTATTCAGAAATTTTACTTCCGGAATTTAATTTTTTTGAAATTTGGTTATTCAGGAATTTTATTATTTTGGAATTTTTTTATTCCGAAATTTCCTTATTTGGGAATTTTCCAAATCAGGGATTTTATCATTTAGAACTTTTATTTTAGAAATTTTACAATTAAAAAATTTCCTCATTTTGGAATTTTACAGTATCGGAAATTTTATTTTTCGAGATTTTTCATTCGTCCTCCTTTCCTATTTTTTTATTTTTATTTTTGGTTTAAAATAAATCAAAGCATTAAATAAATCTTAATGCCGAAATAAACAAAAAGATTATGCGGTTATAAATATCTGATTTGGGATGCCTAGAGCTTCTAAACGTGGCCCACATCACAAAGTAGGCTATAATGAAGATACAATGTGTATAAGGGTATTTTTTTTATCTCACAGCGTTATGAAATTTCAACATTAAATTTATGAGACGAGGATCGTGTCGGGAATTTTTGAGACTATATTATGTTATTTTTCATTATTATACCGTGATAATGAAAGTATAGTTTGAATAAAAATGTTTTTTTACGTTTTTTAAACAGTAAAATAAAAATTACGATTTTTTTCTCAAGAAAGAAAATTTTAAGTAACTAGTGTTAAATAAATAAATAAAGATTCAACTATTTGTTTTGAATTTCAGGTAATATAGTTGACAAACCCTTGCATTTTTGTTTAAACAATGAGTTTCCTCCCCCTCCTATTATTCCCCTCCTCTGCTCCCCCTACGTTCAATCACTTCCAATCACTACCCCTACTTTAACCCCTCTCCCCTCTCCTTACTCCATCCACCGCTTCACCTTCTTTCACTAACTTCTTTCTTAACTAGTTCCGCCTCCCCTGACTTCCTTAGCTAACAATACCTTCTTCCTGCTGCCATTCGCCAGCCCTCACTTCCCCTCACTTACTCACCCACACTACCCTATTAGCCATCTATACCTTTTTTTTATCACTCTCTCACACTTTTAAATAGTTCCTTTACTTCTCCTCCTATTATTTCTCCTCTTTCCCCTCTCCTTATTTTTAATCATTTTTCCTGACTACAATTTCTCTTCTCTTTATTTCTCCATACCTCTCCTACTTCTTTACTCCTTATATTCCTTAACTTCCTCTACTTTCTGTTCTCTAATCTCCCTTCTTTGCATCTACTCCTTTCCTTTCATTCCCCTTTCCTGCCTCTATTCACATTCCCCTTATTTCCCTTTATTGCGTCAATTCCCTTTCCTTTATTTTTCCCTACTTACATTAATTTTCCTACTTCCCCTTTCATAATTTTCTCTCATATCCTCTGCTTTTATTTCTAATAATGCCTCTCCTGAATTTTTTTTCACTTTTCCTAATTTTCTATTACTCATTTCCCCTCCCTCCTATTTTATAAGGTTTTCTCTGATTTTCCTGATAGAAAATTGAAAATAAAATAATATTTTGTATAATTTAAATAAATGAAGCATATCTTCTGTTTGGCCAATTTCCAAGAACGTCAAATCCAGAAACATTGTTAGGAATTGGTGGTGGAGTTCGAAATTTCACTCAGTAAACTGTTTGGCAGAGGGATGAAACCAAT
>JAUELO010000018.1:2216700-2233139 GCA_032357855.1 Amphibolips quercusostensackenii
TGTTATTCGATATCGTTACTAATTTTACAAACAAATTATATAAACAAATGGCTAGCGCGGACATCCAGGGCCTGAGAAAAATAGTTCTTTTCTTAATTTTTGTTAAAATATGTTGCTAGTGATGTTTAATGACAAATATTTGTGATTCAGATTTTTTAATAATTTCATATCAAATTATATAAACAAATGTCTAATGTAGACATTTGAAGGCAGAGAGAAATATTCTTTTCTCTTAATTTTGTTAATATTATGTTTTGATTTATATTTTATGATGAAAATTTGTGATTTTCAATTTTTAAAATATTTCTATAAACAAATTATATAAACAAATGGCCAGTGTAAACATACAGAGAAATATTTACTGTCTTAATTTTGTTCAAATTATATTTTCAGTAATGTTAAATGATAAAAATTTGTAATTTGATATTTTTCAATAATTTTATAAGCAAATTATATAAACAAATAGCCAGTGTGGACTTTTAGAGGCTAAAAAAAATAGTTCTTGTCATAATTTTTGCTAAATTATGTTGCTAGTGATGTTTGATGACGAATATTTGTGACTTAAATTCTTCAATACTTTTATAAACAAATTATATCAACAAATGTCCAATGTAGACATTTTAAGGCAGAGAGAAATAGTCTTTTCTCCTAATTTTTTTAATATTATGTTTTTATTTGTGTTTCATGATAAAAATTCATGATTTTCTATTTTTGAAATAATTTATTAAACAAATATTATAAACAAATGGCCAGTGTGGACATTCAGAAAAATAGTTTTTGTCTTAATTTTGTTTAAATTATATTTTTAGTGATTTTAATGATGAAAATTTGTAATTCGATATTTTTAAAATAAATTTATAAACAAATTATATGAACAAATGGCCAGTGTAGACACTTAGAGGCTGAGAAAAATTGTTCTTCGTCTTAATTTTTGTAAATTATGTTGCTTGTGATGTTTAATGACGAATGTTTGTAATTCAAATTTTTCATGATTTCATAAACAAATTATATAAACAAATACATAATGTGGACATCTGAAGGCAGAGAGAAATAGCCTTTTCTTTTAATTTTGTTAAAATTAAGTTTTCAGTGATTTTTAATAGCAAAAATTTGTAATATAATATTTTCAATTAATTATTCAAACAAATTGTATGAACAAATGCTTAGTTTAGACATTTAAAGGCAGAAAGAAATAATTTTTTTTCTTAATTTTTCTTAAATGATGCAATTAGTGATGGTTAGTAATGAAAATTTGTCATTTAATATTTTTTTTATTAATTCTATAAACAAATCATACAAATTATATGAAAACAACTAAGAAAGTATATCAAATGGCAAATTTTTATAAGTAAAAATCACTTTAGGCATCTATATTCGGCATTTTTTATAGAATTGGTTTCTCAAATTAGAAAAAAAAGGATTTAAAAAATTTCACAAATAAACATCATTGCAGACATAATTAAGAAAAATTAAGGAAAAAGGCGAATTTTCCTGCCTTTGAATATCGACACTGGGCTTCTGTTTATAAACATTGATCAAAAATTATTTGAAAATATGAGATAAAAAGTTTTTATCACAAACCGTCACTGATTATATTGTTTAAGGAAAATTAAGAAAAAAAAACTATTTTTTTTGCGTCAAGATGTCCACACTGAGCATTCGTTCATGCAATTTGTTTATATACTTGATAAATAATTTCGGATCACAAATATTCATCATTAAACATCACTGACAATCTAATCTTATTAAAATTAGAGAAAAATACTATTCTTCTCTGCCCTTAAATGTCTACACTAGGCATTTGTTTATAGAATTTGTTTATAAAATAATTGAAAAATATTGAATAGCAAATTTTCATAATGAAACATCACTAAAAATATAGTTTCAATAAAATTAGGAGAAACAACTATTTCTCTCTGCCTCTAAATGTTTACACTAGGCATTTGTTTATATAATTTGTTTATAAAATTGATAAAAATCAGATCACAAATGTTTATTATTACACATTAATGACAATATAATTGTAATAAAATTTGAAAAAAGGACTATTTATATCTGCCTTAAAATGTCTTTACTAGGCATTTGTTTATGTAATTTGTTTATAAAATTAATAAAAAGTGTCGGATAGCAAATTTCTACCATTAAACATTACTCATAACATCATCTAAATAAAATTAAGAGAAACTACTATTTTTCTTTGCCTTCAAATGTATACACTGCTCATTTGTTTATATAAATTTTTTATGAAATTATTAAAAAATATCAAAAATCAAATTTTTATAATTAGGTATTATTTTAGGAATAAAAGCAAGTGTTTCCAATTTGGAAATGTGCTCTGAAAATGAAAGATCCATAAGGTAGACAATTTGTTAATTTATTTTATTTATAACAATTATCCTCACTAGATAATAAGTTTTTCAGATTTTTAATATTTTTGCACAGCTAGTGCGATGCTAAAAATACGAAACATTTTTCAAGAAAATAAAAAATATAAACAAAGAAATCGACTTTTTCGCCATTCGCATTAACCTGAATGTTTATGAAAACAAAATATTTAAATATAGTGACATTGTTTTCTTTTACTGAATGAGTAATTTATTTAAACAAAAACATAAAATCGGTCAAGAATTGCCTTTTAAAAATTATTTTGAACCTTGTTTTTTTATTTCATCCTACTATGACTTGGGTAATAGTTAAATAATGTTAACAAAAATAATTGTTTAAACAATTTATTAATGTTAATAATATTCTCTTCGATTATTGCTAGGAATTGCAGTTTTTTCTTAAATTTTTAACTTTTTCTCCACTTTTTACTTAGAATAAGTTGATATTTCATTCAAATTGACAAAAATAATTGTTTACACAAATTATTATTGTTTATAGATATCTTTTTTTAAATTTATAGTAGATAGTTGTAGATTTTCGTGACATTTTTAACTTTTCGTCCACTTTTCAATTAAAGTAAAGCAATAATTGAAAAAAATTACAAAAAATAATTGTTTAAAAAATTAATTACTATTTTTAATAATATTATCTTTGCTTAATAAAAGAAAGTAACGGTTATTTTTTGAAAGTTTGAACTATCTGTCTCTTTTTCACTTGAAGTTACTTATTTATCAATTTAATTGAACAAAAAATAATTGATTAAACATTTATTATTGTTTATAATGTAATGAGTTCATAATAATAGCAATTTAACAAAAATACTTGTTAAAGCAATTTATTATTGTGTATAATTCAAAAACAAAGCAAAGTCAAAAATTTAAAAAAAAAATCAATTTCCAAGCAATTGTTTAAATAAGAATGTTTATTAACTTGTATTAATTATTACCTTACTATGTGAAAAGTGATCATAAAAATTAAAAAATCAGAAAAAATTTTAACTTTTTAGCATTTATCTAATAAACAATAAATTGTTTAAGCAATTATGTTCGTTAAATTGCATTATTTTTTATTCTACAGAGTGAAAAAAGTGAAAAAATTAAAAAATTTCAGAAAAAACCGCAACTATCTAGCATTAATAAAAAAGAAGATAGCTATAAACAATAATAATTTGTTTAAATAATTATTTTGTCTCAATTTGATTAATTATTTTTGCTAACATAAATAATTATTGACTTGCTACGAGTGAAAAGGAGACAAATAGATTGAAATTTCAGAAAAAAACGCAACTTTCTAGCATTATTCAAATTGAATGTTATTAACAATATTATTAAATTGTTTAAACAAGAAATGTTGTTGAAATTAATTAATTTTTTTATCAGTGAGTATTTTTTCATATGAGCATATTTAAATCAGGTGCCTAATCATTTGGAGGTGGCCAATCATTAGGGGGTGGCCAACTATTTTACCGATTACCCTATTTTTTTCTATATTTGCAAATTTATAATTGTAAACTTGCCCCGAAAAAGTTTTTACTGTAGAGTCTAATCTGCCAAAGGCAAATAACGGTAATAGGATAAAAACGGTTTTCTCTTTGAGCCGTGGTTTTATCTGCATCTCAATTAATGAAAAAGGGAAACTCCATACACGTGCACCCCAATAAAAGTTTCGTAACGAACATGAAATTTCTTTACAGAACTCATTTGATTTTTTATATGTGTAAAAAGAAAAAGTTAAATTAAAAAAATTGAAGCCTAATTTTTTTTTAAATAGAGTAAAGGGAACGTAATAAGTATAAACAATGAGTGAATACATAATAGAGTCCTCCGAGTAAAGGTATGTGTGACGTGGAACGAAGAAACAAGCTTTAGGAGCCAAAAATCGTTTCTCCGGTTTTTATGGATTCTAAATAATAAAGATTTTCCATATAAAAAAAAATCCTTATTGCACAACCTTAGAAATGGAATTTTTAAGTTCCTTTTAGAAAATCACATGTGACGTGGAACGAAGAAAGTAGCCTTTTGGACAAAAAATCGGTTTTCCGGTTTTTATTCATTCTAAATAATAAAGATTTCTTTTATGAAATAAAAAAATCAACATTAGACCACAATCAAAATTAAATTTTGCGGTTCTAGTATTAAAAAATCCTGAATAATTGTATTGCTCGTGATATTATTCAATTTTCCGGACAAAAGCGAAAATCTCAATTTTATCGCGGTGCAATGTTGATTTTTTCATTTGGTAGAAAAAAAATATTTATTATCCAGAATCAATAAAAACCGAAAAAACGATTTTTCGCTCCTAAAGCTTGTTTCTTCGTTCCACGTCACACATATCTTCACTCGAAGGACTCTAACTAGAATATTTTGCGCACTATGCACGCAGTGATTGAACTCTTTCAAAAAAAACTTGGTTAATTTTGTAAAATTTTGTTATAAACTTTACAGAAAATCGTATGTGACGTGGAACGAATAAACCAACCTTGAGACTGAGCAATAGATTTTTCCTTTTTTTTTTCATTCTAAATAATAAAGATTTTCCTACCGAATAGAAAAATCTTTATTTTACCACGATCAAAATTTAATTTTTTGGTTCTTGTAGAAAATTAAATGATAACACGAGCAATTAAATTATTCAAGATTTTTAAATACTGGAATATTTTGCGTACTATGCGCGCATGAATCGCCCTCTTGAAAAAAAATCACTTTATTTTTCGCAATTTTTTATAGAGTTTACAAAAAAACATATGAGACGTGGAACGAAGAAACAAGCCTTAAGACCAAAAAATCGATTTTTTAGTTTTTAGTGGTTCTGAATAATAAAGACTTCTTGTTTAAAAAAATCTCTATTGCACAACCATAGAAATGTAATTTTTTAGTTCCCTTTAAAAAATTGCCTGTGACGTGGAACGAAGAAAGCAGCCTTCTGGCCCAAAAATCACTTTTCCGGTTTTTATTGATTCTAAATAATAAAGATTTCTTTTATGAAATTAGAAAAATTAAGATTAGACCACAATCGAAATTAAATTTTGCGGTTCTAGTATTAAAAAATCCTAAATAATTTTATTGCTCGTGATATCATCCAATTTTTCAGAGAAAACCAAAAAACTCAATTTCATTGTGGTGCAATGTTGATTTTTTTAATGAATAGAAGAAATCTTTATTATCCAGAATCAATAAAAACCGGAAAGATGGTTTTTCGCTTCTAAAGCTTGTTTCTTCGTTCCACGTCACACATATCTTTACTCGTAAACTCTGACTAGAACATTTTGCCCACTATGCTCGCGCTAATTGCCTTCTTTTTGAAAAAATCGGTTTCTTTTATGAAACTTTGTTATGGATTTTAGAGAAAATCGTATGTGACGTGGAACGAAGAGGCCAGTCTTAGGGCCGTAAAACCGAATTCGCGGTATTTATTGATTCTGTATAATGACGATTTTTTTATTGCATGGCAAAATCCTTATTGTACCACGACTGAAATTAAATTGTTCTGTTTTTCTAGAAAATTGGATCATATCACAAGCAATAAAGTTATTTATGAGTTTCAAATGCTAGACAATTTTATGTGCTATGTACGTACCAATCGCGTTTTTCATAGAAAAAAACTCGGTTTACTGTCAAACATTTTGTTATAGATTTCACGGAAAAACATATGTGACGTGGAACGAATAAACTAGCCTTGGGACTAAAAAATCGATTTTTTGGTTTTTTTTTATGTTGAATAATAAATATTTCCCTACCGCATAAAAAAATTCCTATTGTACTATAATCAAGATTTAATTTTTCGGTTCCTCTAGAAAATTAAATGTTATCACGAGCAATTAAAATATTTAGGATTTTTAAATACTGGAATATTTTGCGCACTATGCGCGCACTAATCGCCTTCTTTAAAAAAAACTGAGTTCATCATTCGCAATTTTTTATACAGTTTAAAGAAAATTGTATGAGACGTGGAACGAAGAAACCAGCCTTAGGACCAAAAAATCGATTTCCGGTTTTTATTAATTCTGAATGATAAACATTTTTCCTATCCAAAAGAATTCCTATTGCACAGCCATAGAAATGGAATTTTTCACTCCATCTAGAAAATCACATGTGACGTGGAACGAAGAAAGCAGCCTTTTGGCAAAAAAATCCGTTTTCCGGTTTTTATTGAGATTGAATGATAAATCTTTCTTCTATCAAATAAGAAAACCGGTATTGTATCACGATCGAAATTGAATTTTTTTGTTTTTCTAGAAAATTACATGATAGCACGAGCAATTCGATTATTCATAAGTTTAAAATACTAGAACATTTTGTGCGCTATGCGCGCACTAATTACTCTTTTTAAAAAAAAAATTGAGTCATTTCCCACAATTTGGTTATAGATTTAATAGAAAATCGTATGTGACGTGGAACGAAAAAACCTGCCCTAGAACCAAAAAGTCGATTTTCCAGTTTTTATTGCTTCTGGATAATGAAGATTTCCCATATCAAAAAAAAAAAAAAATCCGTATCGCACAACCATAGAAATAGAATTTTTTAGTGTCTCTAGAAAATCACATGTGACGTGGAACGAAGAAAGCAGCCTTTTGGACAAAAAATCAGTTTCCCGGTTTTTATTCAAAATAAATTATGCATATTACTTCTATTGAATAAAAAATTCGGTAATGCACCACAATCAAAATTCAATTTTTCGGTTTTTTTTAGAAAATTGAATGATATCACGAGGGATCAAATTATTCCTAAGTTTTAAATAACAAAACATTGTGCGCACCATGCGCTCCCTAATTACCCTTTCTGAAAAAAAACTCAGTTCATTTCCCAAGATTTTGTTATAGATTTTACAGAAAATCGTATGTGACGTGGAACGAAGAAACCAGCCTTAGGACCGACAAATCGCTTTTCTGGTTGTTACTGATAATAAATAATAAATATTTCCCCTATCGAATGTAAAATCTCTATCGCACCACCATGAAAAAAAAAATTTTCGGTTACTCCAGAAAATTGGTTGATTTTACGAAAAATCAAATTATTTGAAATTAGTTCATACCAAAAAATTGTGCGCGCTATTTTCACTTTAATTAATGTTTCTGAAAAAACCTGAATTATTTTCCAACATTTTATTATAGATTTTACAAAAAACTTTATGTGGCGTGGGACAAGAAAAAACAGCCTTAGGGCCAAAGAATCGATTTTCTGGTTTCATTGATTCTGAATATCAAAGATTTCTCCTATCGAATAGAAAATTTCACGATTAAAATAAATTTTCCTAGTTCCTTTAGAAAATTGGATGATATTATAAGCAATTGAATTAATTACGGTTTTTAAGTACTGTGACATTAAGCGCGCTATGCAAGCACTAATTGTTCTTGCTAAAAAAAATCGGTTTATTTTAAAAATTCCGATATAGTTCTTACAGAAAATCATATGTGACGTGGAACCCAAAAATCGTTTTTCCGGTTATGATTGATTCCAAATAATAAAGATTTCTTTTATTAAATAAAAAAATTCCTATAGTATCTTGATCAAAATTGAATTTTTCGGTTCCTCTAGAAAATTGAATGATGTCACGATCAATAAAATTATTTAAGATTTCCAAGTACTAGAATATTGTGCGCGCTTTGCGTGCACTAACTACTCTTTCCTTAAAAAATACTTGGTTCATTTTTTTAATTTTATTGTAAACTACACAAAAACTCGTGTGTGACGTGGAACGAATAAACAGTCATGGGATCGAAAACTCAATTTTCTGGTTTCTATTAATTTTGAATTATAAAGATTTCTTATAGCGAATAAAAAAAATCAACATTGTACCACGATCAAAATTAAATTTTTTGGACCTTATAGAAAAATAGAAGATATCACAAGAAATCAAATTATTTAAGTTTTGTAAAGACTTGAACATTGCGCGCGCTATACGTGCACTAATTACTCTTTCTTTGAAAAAAACTTGGTTTATTTCTAAAATTTTGTTGTAAATTTCACAGAAAATCGCATGTGACGTGGAACGAATAAACCAGTCTCAGGACCGAAAACTCGATTTTCCAGTTTTAAGTAATGATGAATAATGAAGATTTTTGCTACACTATAAAAATATCCTCGTTAGTTAACGATTAAAATAAAATTTTTCAGTTTCTTTAAAAACGAAGAAACCAGCCTTCAAATCGAAAAATAAATTTTTTGGTTTTCACTTATGATGAATAATGAGAATTTCTCCTATCAAAGGACAAAATCCCTATTTCCTCACAATAAAAATTCAAATTTTCGGTTTCTCTAGGAAATTTGATGATATCACGATCGATCAAATTATTCAAGATTTTTAAATACTTAAACACTGTGCCCACTATGCGCGAACTGATTACCCTTTCTAAAAAAAAAACTCGATTAATTTTTCAAGATTTTGTTATAGATTTTACAGAAAATCGTATGTGACGTGGAACGAAGAAACTAGCCTTTGGACCAAAAAATGGATTTCCCGGTTTTAATTGTTTTAGAATAATAAAGATTTCCCCTGTCGAATAGAAAATCTTTCTTGTACCACGATCAAAATTAAATTTTTTGGTTCTTCTAGAAAATCGTATGATATCACGAGAAATTAAATTATTTCTGATTTTTAATGCCAAAAAATTATGCGCGCAATGCGTGCACTAATTACTCTTTCTTTAAAAAAAACTCAGTTTATTTTCAAATATTTTTTCATAGATTTTACAGAAAATCGTATGTGACGTGGAACGAAGTTAGCAGCCTAAGTACATTGAGCGCGCTATGCGCGCACTGATTTTTTTTGTTACGAAGAAAAACAATTTCGGTTTATTTTACAACATTTTCTTATAGATTTGACAAAAAATCACATGTGACGTGGAACGAAGAAACCAGCCTTAGGACGAAGGCCCCTTTAGTACATCTGTTCGTCATCCTTTCACTTTATTCTGCTTTTTTTCGTTAACTCATTTTCGGTCCTCAGGCTGATTTATTCGCTCCACGTCACATGTGAAGCACAATTCTCATTTTTATTTATCTTCTTACCAGGTTGAACAAAAAGCCTTATTTTTTCAATTCCTTGACTTTCCCCTGACTTTTCACAAACCGATATTTTATTTTTCCTGACGAATAATATTATTAATTATATTTTTAATAAATTAATTGAAAATATTGAAGACCAGCATTTTAATTTTGCAACTTTTTAACATAGAATCTTCTATAAAAGTGATAAAACAGTTTCAGATTGAAAGTAAAAAAAAAATTATTTTTGGACAAAAAAGATTCAACCGTACCTAAAACAGTTAAATTTTTAACTAAATAATTATATTTTTCGAAATACCTATATTTTTAAAAAGGAGTGAAATTTTCAAACAAATTTTAGACTTTTGAAGCCAAAAAAGACCAATTTTTTGAAAAACAGTTACTTCAAGCCCGAAAAGATAAGTTATCATCAAAAAAGTTAATTTTTCTATCAAGAATGATTAATCAACTCTGAACCAAAAAGATCAATTTTCAAGCAAGAAAATCAAATTTAACAATTTTAAAAAGAATAATTAATTTTTTACTAGGAAAGACAAATTTTTTACAAAATAGATAAATTTTTAACTAAAAATAAAAAAGCGAAATTCTTAGGTAAAATATTCAATTTTCAGTCAAAAACAGAACGTATTTCAAACAAAACAGTTAAATGTGCAACTGAAGAAATAAATTTTCAAACGTCAAAAACAAGATTTCTTCACAAAAATGAAAAATTTTCAAGAAAAATTTTCTATCAGCAACCAAAAATAATGACTTTAAAAAAAAAAATTAAACTTTTACCAGAATAATTAAATTTTAAACTAAATAATACAATGTATAACCAAAAAAGATAAATTTTTAGCGAGAAATATAATAGTAGCATTTTCAAGCAACAATAAATATTTTCAACCAAAATGATTTATTTTCTCAAAAAAAAAAAAAAATTTCAAAAAAATATATGAATTTTTAATTAAGTAGTTGAATTTTAAAGTACATAATATAAATCTATATTCATGATTAAAATAGTTAGATTTTTAACCAAAGAGGTGAATTCTTAACTAAAATGATTAATTTTCTACCGAAAAAGACGAATTTTCAACGAATAAACATTTTTCAGTCAAGAAAGGAAAAAAGCTTACTTAAATTGATAAATTTTCAAAACGAAAAGGACATTTTCTTCAAAATATTTAAATTTTCAACACGCAAATATAAATTTTCAATGAAAAAGTTAATTTTTTATTTTAACAGTTGCATTTTAAACCAAAAAGAAGAATTTTAAAACCAACAAGATTAGATTTTTATTAAAAAAACTAATTTTCAACTAAAAAGACCAATTCTAACTAAAGATGAAAAAGTTACATTTACAGTTAAAAAAGAAATTCAATCAACCAAAAACGAATTTTCAAGAAAAATTTTTTCACGCTTACCCTTTTTTTTTAGAAGTTTTGACAGAAAAAAAATTGAAATAAAAAGAAAATTTCCATTCCTGAAAAAATAGTTTATCTAGAAAAAATTATTCATTAAAAAGGTATAGCATATTGTCAAGAATCTTCCTTAAAAAATTGAAAATTCGCAAAGCTAAACTTTTTGAAAAAAACCATTTTCAATATTTTCAGAAAAATAGCCAATATTTTGGCAATTTTTAACATTTTAATATATTTTTGTACTATTCTCGTAATTTTCATACATTTTTAACATAACAGAAAATTTTATGAATAAAATAAAACAATTTAATTAAAAATTTTTTACATTTATTTCCCTTGCCAGTTATTTTAATTTTCGCTTATATAAATAACTATGTGCGGATAACACGGTATTTTCATTCAATCAAAATTTATCCCCTTTCATCTAAACTTTATTGAAACTTTTTTGTATCGGCTGCTACGCGCCCATCAATTTTAATTTTTCTGTACGGATAGGTATATATTTGATTAAGGATTAAATCCTTTTTTTATACCTTTTAAAAGACTTTTTGTCACAAAATAAGAAAATGCTAGAAAAATCGAAAATTAGGAAATAAATAAAAATTATTAAGATCTTCATTGCTTTTTTGTTTGAAAAATTGTTTTTTTTTTTAAATAGAAACCTAATCTTTTTTTTTAATTTCCTATTTAAAAAAAATGGAACTGTTTGGTTTAAAATTACAGAAAATTCAACAATCTTTATTCGATGAAAATTCGTGTCTGTGGATAAGAAATTCATTATTTTACAAAAAATAAATTTTTCCGAACTGAAAATTTAAGTTTCTGCTGAAAATTAAACTTTTTGGATACAAATTTAACTATTGTTTGAAAATGCATGTACTTTGTAAACAATTTGTCTTTTAGTTTTACAATTAATCATTAAATTAATTTTTTCTGTGAATTCATCTTTGTGGATCGAAGATTTACTATTTTGTTAAAAATAGGTGTATTTTGTTGAAAATTCGTCTTTTAGGTTTTATAATTTATCTCTAAATTATTTATGTTTGGTAATTCATCTATGTATGTCGAAGATTAAACTTTTTTTCAAAAAACACTTTTCGACAATAAGCTTTTTTCTCCTCCTTTCCTTCTTTTATTTGGAAATTTGTCTTTTTAATAGAAAACTAATATTTTTTGTTTGAATTTTCTTTCTAAGAAAAGTGCAACTGTTTGCTTTAAAATTACCTTTTTGTTCAAAATTCATATCTGCGGGTTAAAAATTTAATTTTTTAATAGAAAAAAAAGTTAATTTAAATTGTTGCAGACGAATTTCCTAAGAAAATTCGTCTTTTGGTTAAAAATGTCCACAATTTGAATAATTTTTTTTTTCTTGACTAACAAACCTTTATTTGTTGATAATTTGTGTCTGTGGATAGTAAATTCAAAATTTTACTAAAAAAAATTATCCTCTACTGAAAATTTAACTTTTTGGATGAAAATTTGACTTTTGGGATAAAAATTTAATCATTTGTTTAAAAATTCATGTATTTTGTTGAAAATTCGTCTTTTTGGTTTCTTAATTAATCTTTAAATTAATTATTTTTGTGAATTCATCTTTGTGGATCAAAGATTTGACAACTTTGTTGAAAATAAGTGTATTTTCCTGAAAATTTGTGCATTTTGTTAAAAAATTGTGTATCTTGTTGGAAATTTGTGGATTTTGTAAAAAATTTGTGCAGTTTGTTAAAAACTCGTCTTTTTGCTAAAAAGTTTAATTCTCGGTTGAAAGCTCGTCTTTAAGGTTTAAAAATTAATTTCTAAATTATTTATTATTGTCAATTCATCTTTTTGGGTCGAAGATTTAACTCTTCCCTGAAAAAAATTTCTTTAAACTAAATTTTTCCTTTCTCCTTTTCTTCTTTTACATGTAAAATGGTCTTTTTCAATAGAAATGTAATCTTTTTTTTTAAATCTTCTGTTTCAAAAAAATAGAACTGTTTGGTTTAAAATTTCCTTTTTTTCATAAATTTATATCTGCAGGTTAAAAATTTAATTGTTTTATAGAAAACTCGTCTTTTGGATAGAAATTTTAACAATTTGAATGAACTTTTTTTTCTCCTTTGACTACAAAATCTTTATTTGTTACAAATTAGTGTCTGTGAATTAAAAATTCAATATTTTACCAAAAAATAAATTTTTCTTTGCTATAAATTCAAGTTTTCAAATAAAAATTTGACTATTTGTTTGAAAATTGATGTATTTTGTTAAAAATTTGTCTTTTTGGTTTTATAATTAGTCTTCAAATTAATTATTTTTGTGAATTCACCCTGTGGATTGAAGATTTGATTTTTTTCTTAAAAATTTGTGTATATTATTAAAAATTTGTGTATTTTGTTAAAAATTGGTGCAGTTTGTTAAAAAAGTTGTGTATTTTGGTGAAAACTCGTCTTTTTGATGAAAAGTTAAATTTCTTGGTCGCAAATTCGTCTTCTAGGTTTTATAATTAATCTCCAAATTATTTATGTTTGTCAATTTATCTTTGTGGGTCGAAAATTTAACTTTTCTTTGAAAAAAGACTTTTAAAAAACTAAACTTTATCTTCCTCCTTCACTTCTTTTATTTGGAAAATTGTCTTTTTTTAATAGAAAACTAATCTTTTTTTGAATTTCCTATTTTAAAAAATCCTAGAAATTTCAACAACTTGAATTAACTATTTTTATTTCTTGACTGACAAATATATATTTGTTGAAAATTCGTTTATGTGGATAGGAAATTAATTATTTTACTAACAAATAAATTTTAGTTTACGGAAAATTTGAGTTTTCAGATGAAAATTGAACTTTTTGGGTAAAAATTTAACTATTTGTTTGAGAATTTATGTATTTTGTTGAAAATTCGTCTTTTTGGTTTTATAATTAATCTTTAAATTGATCATTTTCGTGAATTCATATTTGTGGATCAAAGATTTGACTGTTTTGTTAAAAAATTGGTGTATTTTGTTCAAAATTTGTGTATTTCATTAAAAATTTGTGTATTTTGCTGAAATATTGTTTTTTTTTTATAAAAAGTTTAATTTCTTAGTTAGAAATTCGTCTTTCAGGTTTTATGATTAATCTATAAATTATTTAATTTTGTCAATTTATCTTTGTAGGTCAAAGATTTAACTTTGTCTTGAAAAAAATTTTTTTAACTTAGCTCTTTCTTCCTCCTTTCTTTCTCTTACTAGAAAAATTGTCTTTTTTTAATAGAAAAGTAATCTTTTTTTTTTAAATTTCCTATTTTAACAAAATACAACTGTTTGGTTGAAAATTACCTTTTTTGTTTAAAATTCATATCTGCAAGTTAAAAATTTAATTGTTTTATAGAAAATTCGTCTTTTGGCTAGAAATGTCTACAATTTGAATTAATTTTCTTCCTTTTTTACATAACCAATCTTTATTTGTTGAAAATTCGTGTCTGTGGATGGGAAATTCATTATTTTACTAAAAAATAAATTTCTCTCCACTGAAAGTTCAAGTTTTTAAATAAAATTTTAACTATTTGTTCAAAAATTCATGTATTTCGTTGAAAATTCGTCTTTTTAAGTTTATAATTAATCTTTAAACTAATTATTTTCGTGAATTTATCTTTGTTAATCGAAAATTGGACTATTTTGTTAGAAATTCGTGTATTTTGTTTAAAATTAGTGTATTTCGTTGAAAATTTGTGTATTTTATTGAAAATTTGTGTATTTTGTTGAAAATCTGTGTATTTGGTTGAAAAGTTGTGTATTTTGTTAAAAACTCTTTTTTAAATAAAAAGTTTAATTTCTGGCTTAAAAATTCTTCTTTCAGGTTTTATGAAAATCTCCAAATTATTTATTTTTGTCAATTCATCTCTGTGTGTCGAAGATTTCCTCTATCCTTGAAAAAAAAACTTTTAAAAAACTAAACTTTTCCTTTTTTTTTATTAAAAATTTTTTTTTTTTCAGAAAACTAATATTTTTTTTAAATTTTTCTATTTAGAAAAAGTGCAAAGTTTGGTTTAAAATTACCTTTTTATTAAAAATTCATATCTGCGGTTTGAAAATTTAATTGTTTTACATTAAATTCGTCCTTTGGCTAGAAATTATAACAATTTGAATTCCTTTTTTTTTCTTGACTGACAAATCTTTATTTGTAGAACTTCGTGTCTGTGGATGGAAAATTGATTATTTTACTAAAAAATAAAGTTTTTTCTACGGAAAATTTAGTTTTTTTAATAATAATAATTGAACCTTTTGGATAAAAATTTAACTATTTGTTTGAAAATTCATGTGTTCTAATGGAAATTCGTCTTTTTGATTCTATAATTAATCTTTAAATTAATTATTTTTGTAAAATCGTCTTTGTTGATCGAAAATTGGACTATTTTTGTAAGAATTCGTGTATTTTGTTAAAAATTTGTGTATTTTGTTGCAAACTCGTTTTTTTAATAAAAAGATTAATTTCTTGGTTAAAAATTCGTCTTTTGGCTCATTGTGTCAAAAATTTGCATTAATTTTTTTTTCACTGACAAATCTTTATGCGTTGAAAATTTGTCTTTGCGGTTGGGTAATTCGTTCTTTTTGTTGAAAATAAATTTTTCTTGATGGAAAATTAAACTTTTTGGTTCAAAATTTAACTATTTGTTTGGAAAATTCATGTATTTTGTTAAAGATTCGTCTTTTTGATAGAAAATTAATCTTTTTGGTTAAGCCTTTCGTCTTTTTATGTTTTATAATTATTCCTCAAGTTAAATTTTTTTGTTAAAAAATCTTTATGGGTCTAAAATTGGACTATTATGTTTAAAAGTTAGTTCATTTTGTGAAAAATTCGTCTTTTTAGTAAAATATAATTCTTCTTAGTTGGAAATCCGTCTTTGGGCTTGAAAATTCAACATTTTGGATACATTTTTTTTCATGACTAAGAAATTTTTATTTCTCAAAAAATCGTCTTTGTAATTGCAAAATTCTTCTTTTTATTTGGAAATAATTTTTTTTACTCAAAATTTAACTATTTCGTACTTGGCTAAAAATGTACTTTTTTAATAAAAATTTAAAATATTTGTTTGAAAATTTATGTATTCTGTTAAAAATTTGTCTTTTTGGTAAAAAATAATTCTTGGTTAAAAATTCGTCTTTCAGCTTAAAAATCCAATAATTTACATAACCTTTTTTTATAATTGAGAAATTGATAATAATAAAAATAATAATAAAAAATTAAAGAATAAATTGTTAAAAAATCGTCTTTGTAGTTGAAAAATTCATCTTTTTAGTTAAAAATAATTTTTCCTCAGTGAAAATTCAACTTTTTTATTTTTGGCTAAATATTTACCTTTTTGGTTAAAAATTCAACTATTTGATTAAAAGTTTATGTAATTCGTTAAAAGTTTGTCTTTTTTGTAAAAAAATAATCTTTTTGATCAAAAAATTTCTCCTTTTTCTGTTAAAAATGTAACCGTTTAGCTAAAAATAATATATTTTTTTTATATCTTAGAAATGAAAATTCAACTGTTTCACGAAAAATTCGTCTTTTAGCTTAAAATTTCAAGAATTTAGATGAATTTTTTTTTTTAAGCTAAAAATCTTTATTTGTTTAAAATTCGTCTTATTCGGAAAATTCATCATTTTGATAAAAATTACTTTTTTTACCGCAAATTTAACTTTTCCATT
>JAUELO010000018.1:2233239-2243822 GCA_032357855.1 Amphibolips quercusostensackenii
TGATAAAAATTAATTTTTTTACCGCAAATTTAACTTTTCCATTTTTTGCGGAAAAATTAAAATTCTAAGTTAATAATGTAACTATTTGTATAAAAATTCATGTATTTCCTCAAAGATTCATCTTTTTTTCTTAGCTTTACTGACACTTTTTTTCCATTTTTAGCTAAAAAATTTCCTTTTTTTTAAAAAATTTTAATATTTGTTTGAAAATTCATGGACTTTGTTGAAAATTCGTCTCTTTGATATAATATTAACCTACACGGTTAAAAACTTCTTTGTTGGCTTAAGAATTAAAAAATTTGCAATTTTTTTTGCCTTTTTTCAAATCTTTATTTGTTAAAAATTCCTCTTTAAGGATGGAAAATTCATATTTTTATTTAAAATTAATTTTTTTTCGAAAACTTAAATTTTTTTATTTTTACCTTAAAATATATAATGTTTGTTAAAAATGAAATTTTTTTTCCAAAAATTTATATATTTTTTAAAAATTTTTTTTCGGTAGGAAATTTGTATTTTTTTTAAATTAATTTTTTTTGGCAGGAGCGTCATTTTTGTTTGTTTAAATTTTCAACTATTTCATTTTTTTGTGATTTCATCTTTGTTGGTTGAAGTTTGACTACATTGCTGTAAATTCATATTTTTCTTTTCTTGAAAATTAATTTTTTTACAAAAAATAAGATATTTTCATGCTTGGTTGAAAATATTCCTTACTAGTAGAAATTACACTGTTTGTTTTAAACTAAATGTATTTTGTTTAAAATTCGTCTTTTTGGTAAAAATATCTAGAAAAGATATAAAAAACTTTTGGTATAATTCCTTTACGAATTTTCTAGAATTTTTCTTCTAGTACTTTTGGTAGAAAATTAATCGTCTTGGTTAAAGATTCTTGTTTTCAGTTGAAAAATTTGGAACATTTATTTAATTTTTTTTTTTGTGAATTTATGTTTGTAGATTGAGAATTCAATTATTTTGTTACAAGTTGAAAATTATTGTAGAAAATATAATCACGTTGTTGAAAATTCAACTCTTTGCTTGAAAATCGAACTATTTGATTCAAAATTAGTTTTTTGTTGTTTTTGAAATAACAATTATTCTATTTTGTGTTCATAATCGATTTTTTGGTTACAAATGATTCATTTTTTATTTAAACGTCAAATTTTTCTAAGACGTTTGACTTTTTGCAAACGAACGCTCTTGTTTAAAATCAGATAAAATATTTATGAGCTTATAAATGAAAATCATTTTTTAGTAATTCTGATTTGAAATAATATTTAATCTCGACGTTAGAACTTTGATTTTCTCTTTCAAAGAGATTTTTTACAATATTTGTGATCTCTTCCTGAAGTTCATGAAATCCTCTAAAATCTTTGTTGAATCGTTTGAAATCTTCTAAAAAATTTTGATATCGTTTTAAATTTATTTGAAATGTTTAGGAATCTTTGTTTAAAAATCTTTGAAATCCTTGAAATCTTTGTAAAAGCTTTTTTAATCTCAATGAAATTTTTGTGCAATTATTTTTTCATCTTTTTCATTTATTTTGTCACAAAGATCTATCCTACCTTTTATAAAAGCAAATTCAAAATACTGTACGAAATAACGTACAAGCTCTCGTAACTTCATATTAAATAAGCACCCTTTAGTAAACCATCCCGCACGACGAACGTCTGCACAAAGCGGAGAGAATGAAGACCCATTCCGACAGTATAGAGTGGGGACCACCAGCCAATCACGGCATAGCGCGCTTGTCCTGCACAAACAGACAGTTCAGCGGGAAAGCAGCAGCAGTCGTTTCTTCACTCGAGTCGCGAGTAGAGTTCTCTCAAATAAAAGAGGGCGTAGATTCTCGATTCTTTGGTTCTGAGAAAAAAAAATTGGTTCCAGGAATCAAATCTTCGACTC
Organism: Amphibolips quercusostensackenii; assembly: GCA_032357855.1. Classification (NCBI taxonomy): domain Eukaryota; kingdom Metazoa; phylum Arthropoda; class Insecta; order Hymenoptera; family Cynipidae; genus Amphibolips; species Amphibolips quercusostensackenii. Next base: position 2,235,139 of record JAUELO010000018.1, read on the forward strand.
CGATTCCCCCCTTTATGAAAGCCCGCGAATATTTAAAATTTGATTTAAATTTATACCTAATTTTTTTTGAAATACCTAATTGATTTCAATCTAAGTTACTAATTGATAAATCAATGTTAATATCAATAAAAATAACCAATTCATTGGATCCAATGATATTTGAAGTTAACATTGACCTAAAATAATTCTTAATATCTATTATGATTCATTTAATGAAGAATAAATAAAAAGTCATTTAATTTATATAAATTTTTATTGAGAGTACAAGAACTTTCGAGAAAAATAATGATATTGTTACGTATAACAAAATTTAAAATTAAATATAAGTGTACATTTAAAAAAAATAGCCGAATATATAATTTTGTATTTACAATGTGTTTTTCAGACTTTTTCGTTTTTCCATTCCCTTTGCATAACAATTGTAATTTTTATTTAATCTTTATCGTTGATGAATTATTTTGTTTCTAAAGATATTCTCTAAAATTTTATTCGTGCGTGTCTCATTATAAATAAGTCAGTTAATTATTATTCAAAAAGATTATCTACATTTCGTATAAATTTTACTTTTAAAACTTAAACTTTAATGAAATTTCCACAAATAGAATACTGGAGAGTCTTAAACAACACAAGCCTCCAATGAAAAAGATTGAATACAAACTACAATTGTTATCTGATAAGAAAGATACATGAAATAAAAAAACTATCAGGCCGGCGTTAACCCTTCAAAGAAAGAAGAACAAAAATCGATTCCTGGCGCTGAGAGTAGATTCTGGAGTCGAATCTCGACATCGAGAGTCGATACTGTTAGGTGGAGTCGACTCCGAAAAATCGAATCTCGAACGCAAGGAATCGAATCCACCGAAGAACAGGACTCGACTCCGGGATCCCTAGTCTCGAGGCTCTCATAGGGCCGTATATTAACTCAATACAAGAAGAGTCTCTAGGCTCCTAGCGAGTTCGTGCTTTTAGTTCTGCTCCTGAGGAGAGTAGCCTGTGGGTCGACGTGGTAGGTTTTTTGGATTCGGATAGCAGCATGAACGCAAATTATCATCTTTAGCAGGGTGATAACTTTTGGTCAGAAACAAGTAATGAGGTAACGTGCATCACTCGTTACCTTTTTTGTAATCAAATTAAATTTTTTCATTCTGAACAAAAATTCCTCTTTTTACAAATTTGAATGTTATGAATCAGAGTTTTCTCTTTTCTTATATGGGATTGATATGAAGCTTTCTTTGGGGTTGTTTCGATAACCCTATGGCCTGTTAGCATCCTTTCTCTATTCGGAAAATAGTTTGAATTTGTGTCTTTCGTTTCGCTGGAGGGATTCGTTTCTCCTATGGCTTTAAGGGAGGCACAGATGACAACTATTTATTTTGAAAACTTTGTTTCAATAAATCTCTGGCCTCAAAGGTCAGTTTACTTTTTATTAATTGAAAGCTGATAGAATTTTTAAATTATTCAAGTTTCATGTAAACTGATAATGCTAAGTGCTCGTCGTTGATGGTCTTTGAGAATAATTTAGCAATTATCACAAATTTTTAATTTTTATCATACTTTTAATAAATTGTTCGTAGCATTTATTCTCTGGCTTAAAATCAATAGATGTAACACTGAGATTTGCTAGAGAATCAAAAGTGGATTTTTTTTTATTGAATAATTAAAAATTATCACAAAATGTATCACACCTCACAAAAAGAAAAAGGTAATGCTAGCTCAATGTTTAAAAAAACATAGCGTAACATTTGAATATTTTTTCTTCTTTGTTCGAAGAAGCAGATAGCCAGCTTTTAAGATCAGCACATGGAAATCATGAGTTTACAATTTGCGTGTCAAAATAAATGTTTTCTTTACTTGTCTAAAATAAAAATAGGAAACAAAGGAATTCAATGATTCCGTCTTTGTGAAACCCAAACATAAAATAGTGTATTTCGCTAAAGCATAGCCTAAAAAAAATTATTGTACAATTATTGGAGATACTCTATATTCTTATAAAAAGAATAAGTAACCTTTAAAATCACATAAAATGTCACAGTTTAAAATAATAAAATCTTTTGAAATCTTCTAAATTCAGTTAAAACCTTTTTAAATCATTTAAAGTCATTGAAATGTTTAAAAATCTTGGAAATTTAGTTTACTGGACTCCTGTTAAAATCTTTGAAATCCCTGAAATCTTTTAAAATTCTTATGGATTTTTTAATATATTTTTGGAAATTATCTAAAATTTTTTGTATTCGTTTAAAGTCATTAGAATATTTGAGATATTTTAAAAATTTCTCTAAAATTTTTTGTAATCGTATAAAATTGTTAGAATGTTTCAAATCTTTGTTAAATCTTTTTTAATTTTTTGAAAAATTTTGATATCATTTAGAATATTTGAAATGTTTTAAAATCTTCAAAACTAGTGTACTGTACCCATTCGAAAATTGTTGAAACCTTTGTATTTTTTCGAAATCCTTATGAAGTCTTTAAAGTATTTCCGAATTCTTTTGTTATCATTTTAAATCATTGACATATTTGAAATATTTGTAATATTTTATAAAATTCTATTTTAAAATATGTAAAGATAGATTTTTTTTAATTTTTGAAACTTCGTGAAATCTTTTAATTTTTTTTTTTAATTTTCGAATTACTCAAAATCTTTCAAATGTTTTCGAATTTTAGAAATATGGTTTACTATACTCATTTTAGTATCCTTAAAATTCTTAAATCATTTTAAAAGTTCAAAAACCTTTGTGAAATCTTTCAAATCTCTGTTAAGTCTTCGAAATCTGATGCAAACACTTTTTTTAAACCTTTAAAATCCTTAAATTTTTTTAAATTTTTGTGAAATTTTTTAGAAATTTTTTCTGAAATCCCTTCTCAATCTTTGTTTGTAAAATTATTTGTATTCGCAAAAATCATGAAATTATTTGAAATTTTCGTGAAATCTTTTGAAATCTTTTAAAATGTTTTAAAACCTCTTGAAATCGTTTCATATCTTTAAAATTTTTTCAAATCTTTGCATTCCTTTAAATAATTAAGGTTTTAAAATGCTTGTGAAATTGTTGTGAAATCTTTTTTGAAATCTGGCGTGCACGCCTTTTTTAAATCGTCATTCGTAAAATCTTTGTAAATAGCTAAAAATATTTTAAATATTTTTAAATGTTTGGAACACTTTTGAATTTTTTAAACTATTTTGCAACCTTTTGAAATCTGGTGTATATTTAAAAACCGAGTAATCAACACTTTACAAAATCCGTGGTATGGCCATAACTAATTCTAATTCTAAAACTTCATTATTATTAAAGCTTTGACTAATAGTTTATATAATTTGTAATTTAAATACTACAACAAAATACCAAACGTTGAGAAGTGGAGACGCTGGTGCTGTGGTTGTGCGGTTCAGGGGGAGTAGCTATACCAAACTTAGAGAGCGTCTGCATGTACGTTCCCTGAGGTATAAAAACACGATGAGTTCTAGATTTTTAAAAATTTCGTTCTATTAATTTTAATAATTAGGATTTTCCTTCGCAATTTGTATGATTAAAGGTGCAACTTATCTCTGAGCATTGTCCAGTAGTTAAGAAGCTTTAGGCTTTTGGTTAAACGAATTTCATCATCCTCTTATTATTTTAGTCATAATCTCTTTAATACCGGAAAGCCGAGATTTTCAACTTCGCAGGAGACCCAGGTCGAGGAAAGGTGACGAATTCATGAATGTAAAGCAGTTGAACCATTCAATTTTATGGGTGTCGTCTGCCAGCAATATACCCTATATAATCTATCCAAGGGTAGACTTTGTTACATAATATATGCGAATTTGTGGGTGAATAGTCAACATAGAGAGAGAAGGATGGCCGATATTTAATAAGAAGAGCTCGCTTGCTTAGGCGAACTCTGCCATGAGGATGCTTTTATAACCGAAATGAATTTTTGCTGAATTTTTCATAGCGACATCCGGTAACAGGCGAAATACTTTCAAAATCAGATATTTCTCAAGTGATTTCATTAGCGTTTGTATGTATGAAGCAGAGAAGCCATGAAAACAAATTTTCTTTAGTGATAGCATTTCAGTAATGTCCGAGTGAAAATATTTCGACTTGAGTTGGACTTGGTTCGACTGTTCGAAATCTTCTAAAAAATTATTAATTACATATAAATTATAAATTATAAAAACTATAATTTACACACAGCACGAACAAAACAATACCGCACGACCACTACACCACAGTAGGCAACCGCACGGACACTAATATAGTCGACCACCGTGTGGCCATCAGACTACTGCGCTCTACGGAGAAAACGACAAAAAAAAACACAAAAATGTTTGAAATTCAACCAAAAACAGTTAAAATTTTGAGCCAGAAAGACGATTTTTTCAGAAGACAGTTGAAAGACGAATTTTCTACCAAAAAAAGAATTTTCAGCAAGTAGAATTGAATGCACAAAAAAACGATTTAGGAACAAAATAGTTGAATTTTGAACCAAAAAAGTGCACTTTCTACCAAAAAGGATGAATTTTCTATAAAAAGACAAATTTTTATTTATTTTGAAATTAGCAAAAACAAATAACAAACTTTCAACAAAATAGTTTAATTTTATACCAAAAAGATGAATTCGCAACAAACAAGATTAGTTTTCTCATACAAAAGACGAGTTTTAATTAAAATATATAATTTTTCACCAAATAGTGTACTTTTCAACTTTTGAATTGAAAAATTGAATTTTTAAATTTTCAGAAAAAATTTTTTACCCGAAATAAAGAAAAGATTTTTTAACAAAAAAGTTATATTTTTAAACAAGTAGGTGAATTCAAAAATAAAGATAGATTTTTAACAAAATTGGTGAATTTTCAAGACAAACAGGCGAATTATCTAACAAAAAGTTGCATTTTTAATCTAAAAAAGTGAATTTTTAACACTAAAAGTTTAATTTCTACCAAGCAAGATTTATTTTTAACAAAAAAAAAACTTTTTGACCATAAAAGATGAATTTTCTGCCAAAATACAAATTTTCAACTAGTTGCATAAAACGAAAGAAACGACTTTTTAACAAAATAGTTGAATTTTCAACACGAAAATATAATTTTTAACGAAAAAAAAATTTTTTTCACAAAGTACTAAATTTTTTTCAAATAATTAAATTTTTATAAAAATTGTTTATAAAAATTGGCGCTAAGAATGAAAAGCAATTACTTTCTGCCTAAAATTGCAAAACTGTGCATTTGTTTATAAAATTTGTTTATATAATAAGAAAATAATATTAAATGACAAGTCTGCATCACTAAAAATTAACACTGATACAATTTAAAAACGATCAGAAAGAAAATCGGTTACTTTTAATTTATAAATGGTCAAACTATGCATTTATTTATAATCTTTGTTTAAAAAATAAACAGATAGCATCAAATAATAATTCTTTGTTACTAAATATCACTGCTTATGTAATTTAAAAACAAATAAAAAGAAAAAAGATTACTTTTTGTCTATAAATGACCAAAATATGCATTTGTTTATAAAATTTGCTTTCAAAATAAACAAATAATAACAAATGACCAATCCTCATCACTAAATATTACCACTAATATAATTTGAAGGTACAAAAAATGACTACTTCTTGCTAATAAACGCCTAAACTTTTTATTTGTTTACATAATTTGTTCATCAAATAAACAAAGTATACTATACAGAAAATTTTTATGATAAAAAATGATCCTGTAGATAAGATCAAGCAGTTTAAAATTATAAATGTATTTTGCAACTAAAATTTCCATGATTTTGACATTTTGTTATTATCATTTGTTTATAACAATTATATTTTACATCCTGTTAATCATTTATATTCTTGAGTTACTTTGACATTCATTTTCATAGAAAATGTAATTAATTAAACTATTTGCTCTGAGATAAAATATAATTAGTAAAAAATGTCTTATTTTCGCGCTTTGTTTATTTATATAAAAAATAGAAAATTACAAAAATAAAAAATCTTATTCATACACGCTTTTGTGCAACTATTGCTGAGTACTTAAAAAAAAAAAATTTTAATCGGGTATTAATTGTAGGTTGTAGGCGATTTTGATTGTAGGCGATCTTTTCTGGGTGCATAATTTTGGTTGGCGCAACTTTTGTCTTATTTTGCATAGTTTGACCGCATAATAGAATTTTTGATCCTTTATCATTTTTTGGGCAATCAAAATTAGAATTTTCGATTTTTCAGAAGAATTTATAAGTTGATATGATAATATTATAGCGTGTTCATAATTCAACATTTTTTAATACTACTTATAACAGTACATAGAATTTTTCAATCTTAGAAAAATTTGTCTCAAAACTTTTCAAAATGTGCTTACTTTTTGGATTTTTATCCAAAATGGCTAGCTAACGAACTTGACCTTTGATTTAAGACACTAAAAGATTATACCAAGGGCAAATCAAACAGTCGTATTTTCTCAAAAGTTATCGTGCTCACAGATAGAAATAGAGACATACATACAGACAAACATACAGACAGACAGGCACATTCATGAAAACCTTTTTTTCGGGCTTAGGGAATCTCAAAACGTAGACATTTGACAAGAATGGGGAAGCGGATCTAATTTTACACAAATCTAATACCTTCTTTGATGATAATGTAAAAAACGCATCTCAATGTAAAGTGGTTTTAAGAAAATCTGTATATACACGGTGACCCATTTTAATCTGTAATCCCAAATATCTTCTAAAATACTTGATCTACGAAGAAATTGGTGGAACAAAGATTGACCAGGACCGAGGTAAACATTTGACTGTACCATCAATTTTGACCTTGAGGTCAATTTTCAAGGTCAAATGGAGGTAAGACTTTTTTCTTACATGAGAACCCCTATTTTTTACTGCTGATTTAAAAAGAGCGGAAAATTTTACGTCAAAAATGACGTGTGGAAAAATGGTTTTTGTGACCTTTGGAAGGTAAAAAATTAAGGTAAAATGTCTTGAGAAATGACCAGATGCCCTTTTCCTGAACTGTCTTAGTTTTTCAGGTAAACAAACGTTCAAGATGCTTCACAACAGTGGATGAAATGTTTAGGTGTACATCACCTTGACCATCATGTCCTTCAGGTTAATTTTCAAGGTCACTTAAAGGTCCAGACGATTTTTCTCAGATTAATCTCTGTGCCCGGATAAATTTTTTTTGTAGACTTCAGGCTGTGGATTGCATCACAACCCCCCCCCCCCTTCCAAACACACCTAGACAGTAACAATCATTTCGGATAAGATGTAAAGACTGCGACTATGTAGTTACAAAGGTGACAATCTTGACAATGTCACTTCTCTGTGACTAGTTACATTGCGAGCTCTTTTAGTCAAAGTACGTCTAAAAAAAAAATACATCCGGGCACACACTTCAATCTAAGAAAAATCGTCTTGACCTTCAAGTGACCTTGAAAATTGACCTGAAGGTCATGATAGTAAAGGTGATGTACACCTCAACATTTCATTTGTTTACCCTAAAAAATTTAGACAATTTAGAAAAAGAGCATCTGGTCCGTTTCCCAGACATTTGACCTTATTTTTTTACCTTTTCAAGGTCACCAAAACCATTTTTCCACACGTCATTTCTGACGTGAAATTTCTCGCTCGTTGCTATTCCGCAGTCAAAAATAAGGGTTTTTATTTAGGCAAAGGGTCTAACATAAATTTGACCTTGAAAATCGACCTCAAGGTCAAAATTGATGGTGCAATCAAATGTCTCCCTCAATCCTGGTCCACCTTTGTCCAAACTATTCCTTCGTAGATAAAGTATTTCAGAAGATATTTGATATTATAGATTAAAATGAGTCACCGTGTATAATTGAGGCGAGACATTTTATCAGTTAAAATGTTATTTTAGCTTGTCTCGTTCTCCAAAAAGTTAATTTTTCTGAGTTTAAATGTATTCTTATGACAAAAATTTATTAAAAGTTTTAAGTCTTTTTTGAATGCAGAATTTCTGTTCATTTATCTGTTTTGGTACCTTGCATTTTTTTTTTATAGTCAATGTTATTTTCAGGAATGAAACAAAAACGCCGCATTCTATGAAAATATGATTTATTAAAAATTTGTAGCTTTTTTTGGGTGAAAAAATTCTGTCCATTGATTTTTTTTGTTTGTCCTAAAATTTAATTTTTCTATTTTTAATGCTGTTTTTTACGAATAAAACAAAAACTAAGCTTCGCATTCAAATGTTAATCACAACAAATTTAAAGATTTTTTTGGAGTGCACAATTTTGGTCAATAATCTTTTGTCGTATCTTGCATAGTTTGACTTAAAAATAAAATTTTTAATTCTTGATTATTTTTTATACAATCAAAATTAGAATTTCTGATTTTTTAGAAAAATTCAAAAAGTTATCATAATAATTTCATTAGGTGATTAAAATGCGACCTTTCTCTTTCTTTGCCTTTTTCCATATCGTGCGTTGTTTGGCTTAAAATGTTCATTTTCATTTTTTCTTTTGGGTTTTGAAAATGTTATAACTCCAGAAAATTTTTTTTTATCAAAAAAAGTCAGGAAGATAAATTTTTTATCTTTCTAAGCACTATTTGTAACCGTTCATAGAATTTTCAAATATAAAAAAAATGGTCTTAAAAATTTTCAAAATGTGCTCACTTTTCGAATTTTTATCAAAAATGGCTGGCTAACGTAATTGACCTTTACTTTCTCACACTTAAAGAGTATACCAA
>JAUELO010000018.1:2249216-2276247 GCA_032357855.1 Amphibolips quercusostensackenii
AAGCGAGCCGCGCGCAAAGCGCGCAACGAGAATTTTTGTTCAAGATTGATTTCTTTTAGCTGAAAAATTAAGCAGATTAAACATTAAATTTTCAATTGTTAAAAATTGAAGAAAATCGAAAATTGTATTACATTAAAATATAAATGTTAACATATCAATATTAAAATAATAATATTAATATACTATTATTATCAATATTAATATTTTAATATTTTGTTGGATATTTGTTTTTTTTAAATTTTTTCAACCCTTTATTGTTAACCATTATACTACTTGATTAAAATCTTTTTAAGTTGAAATATCAGCTATCACTTTTTTTGTTGAAAATTATTTTTTTTTTTTGTTAAAAATAAGTTTTTTTTTGTTAAAAATTAGTTTTTTTTTGTTGAAAAATATTTTTTTATACATTAAACTATTTTGTTGAGATTTAAACTACTTTGTGAAAAATTCGTTGTCTTTTTGGTTGAAAAATAATTTTTAAAATAAAAATTCAACTATTCCATTTTTGTTTAAAATTGAACTTTTTTTGCTTTATATAACAGCTATCATATTATTTGTTGAAAATTCATATTTTTTGTTAAAAATTAATTCTTCTTGCAGAACAATCATTTTTTAAATTGATAAGTAAGGTATTCCCTTTTTGGTTTAAAATTTATCTCTTTCAGTCACAAATTATCTTTTTTGGTAAAAAATTATGTTTTTGGTAGAAAATTGTTCAACTCCTTTAGATAAAATTTTAACTACTTTTTTGAAAATTCGTTTTTTTTTGATGAAAATTATGTTTTTTTTGGGAAATTTAACTTTTTTGTTGAAAATTGTTGTATTTTGTTGAAAATTCGTCTTTTTTGTAGAAAATTACAATTTTTTTTTATTTATTTATTTATTTATTCCTTTTTGTAAAATTTTTCTTCATTCTTTTATTATTTTTTTTTTATTCATTTATTTACTTATTTATTCTTTTTCGTAAAAATTTTTTTTTTGGTTGAAGAATATTTTATGAATTTATAATTAATAAAAATCGTATCTTTTAGTAAAAAAATTAATCTTGTTGGCGCGAAATCAAATTTTTTTGTTAATATTTTGCTTAGGAATTAACATTTTAATTAAATATGTATATCCTTAGTTGAAAATTGATGTTTTTTGGTTGAAAATTAAACTATTTTCTTAAAAATTCCAATTTTTTGTTGAAAATTAATATTTATTAGTTGAAAATTAAACTTATTGTTTAGAAATTATTGTAATTTGTTAAAAAATTTATCTTTTTCGGTTAAACATTCAACTACTCTGTTTAAAATGTAAACTACTTAGTTGAAAATTCCTTTTTTTTAATTAAAAATTCCACTTTTCGATTAAAAATTTTTTATTTGATTGAAAATTCGTCTTTTTAGTAAAAAAATTAATTTTCTCAATTGAAAATTCATGTTTTTTGTTTAAACATTAAACTATTCAATGGAAAGTTGAACTGCTTTTTTTAAATTAATTTTTGGGATTAAGATTAATCATTTCAGTTAAAATAATTTCTTTTTTTTTTAATTAAACCATTCTTTTAAAAAGTTTTTTTTTGTTGAAAATTAATTTTGTCAATTGAAAATTGACATAAATCAAGCAAAATATTTTCTTTGAAAAATTAAATTTTTTACAATCATTTGACAATAACGCATGTTTTATTCAAGATAATGAAATATATCTCTATAAAATTTTATAGAAAATGAATAATCGGCTTTTGTAGTGGATCTAGCTACTGTTTCCATTTTCAATGCGAATTTTTAATTAAATAATAATTTTTTAAATTATTTTTGACCCGAAAATCGGCAAATTAAGTTACATATAAACAATTTTCGAAATATAAATAATCATAAATAAAATATTTAATAAATAAAATATAGAATAGAATATTGAATATTAAATAAATTAATAAATATAATGAAAATATTTAATAAATATATAATATTCACTGAAGCAAATAATTTTAAATTAATTAAACAAAATTCAAACAGTTTAAAATGTTTGAAAATTAAACAAAATTTAGGAAAATATAATGTTTTGCTGTTGAAAAGTAAAGTAAATTAAAAATTGAATTTTCAACTGTTGAAATTTGAAAAAATTGAAAAATTAAATTTTCAACTGTTCAAAATTGAAGAATGTTAAAAATTAAATTTTCAACTGTTGAAAACTGTAGAAAATTGAAAAATTAAATTTCTTAACTGTTAAAAATTGAAGAAAATTAAAAATTAAATTTTCAACCGTTGGAAATTGTAGAAAATTGAAAACTTAATTTTCAACTGTTAAAATTTATAAAGATTTCAAATGACTTTAAGAGATTCCCACGAATTTTTATTTCAAGGGAAATTAGGGAACTAAACAAAATTCAAACTGTTGAAAATTGTTGAAAATTTAAGCAAAATGAAGATAATTGAAAATTGATAATTTCCAACGATTTTAAATTATTTTTAGGGATTCCAACGAATTTTTATTTTAAGGGAAATTATAAAAGATACTCAAAATTCAAACAGTTGAAAATTGTTGAAAATTAGAGAAAATTGAACATTGAAAATTTTCCTGTTGAAAAGTAAAGAAAATTAAAAATCAAATTTTCAACTGTTGAAAATTAAAAAAATTTAAAAATTAAACTTTTAACTGTTCAAAATTAAAGAAAATTAAAAATTAAATTTTCAACTGTTGAAAATTGAATAAATTGAAAAATTAAATTTTCAACTGTTGGAATTTGAGGAAAGTTAAAAATTAAATTTTCAACAGCTGAAAATTGTAGAAAATTTAAAAGTTAAACTTTCAACTATTCAAAATTGAAGAAAGTTAAAAATTAAATTTTCAACTTTTCAAATTGTAGAAAATTGAAAAATTAAATTTTCAACTGTTCAAAATTGAAGAAAGTTGAAAATTAAATTTTCAATAGTTGAAAATTGAATAAATTGAAAAATTAAATTTTCAGCTGTTGGAAATTGAAGAAAGTTAAACATTAAATTTTCAACTGTTGAAACTTGTAGAAAATTAAAAAATTAAATTTTTAACTATTCAAAATTGAATGAAGTTCAAAATTAAATTTCCAACTGTTGAAAATTAAATAAATTAAAAAATTTAACTATTGAGAGTTCAAATTTCAGCTGTTGAAAATCGAAGAAAATTTAACACTGAATTTTTAACTGTTGAAAATTGAAGAAAATTGAAGATTGAATTTTTCAACTCTTTAAAATGTAAGAAAATTGAATTTTTATTGAAAATTGAAGAAAATTGAATGCTTGATTGTTAAAAATCCAGTCTATAATTTTCAACTTTTTTCAAGTTGTAGCTTACTACCATTTTTAATTTTTCTAATTTTCAAAGTTGAAAATTTAATTGTTAAAAATTCAACTGCTGAGTTTCAAGTCTTGAAAATTTAAATTTCAACTGTTGAAAATTAGAGAAGATCGAAAAGTAAATTTTTATCTGTTGAAAAATAAAGAAAATTAAATTTTCAACTCTTTAAAATAGAAGAATATTGAATTTTCGACTTTTGAAAATTGAAAGAAAATAAAAATTCAATGTTTAATTTCCAACTTTTCTCAAATTTAAACTTTTTCTGTAAATTTCAATTTTGTTCAATTTTCAACAGTGGAAATTTTTTTCTTTTAAATTCAACTGTTAAATATAAAAATATTGAGAATATAAATTTCAACGGTTGAATATTAAAGATAATATTGAATTTTAAACTCTTGAAAATTTAGGAAAATAGAAATTCGATTTTTTGACCGTTGAAAATTTAAGAAAATTGAAAAATGTATTTCCAACAGTTGAAAAATGAAGAAAAATTATGAAGATAAAAGAAAACTAGAAATTGACATTTCAACTGTTAAAAATTGAAAAAAAAATTAAAAACTGAATTTTCACAAAATTGGAGAAAATTTAATTTTTAAAATTTTTAAATTAAATATTTAAAAATTTAACTTCTGAATATTCAACTTTCTACAAATTTCATTTTTATTTTTCAATTTTTAACCGTTGAAAATGTAATTGTTAAAAATCCAACTGCTGAGTTTCAAGTCTTGAAAATTTAAATTTCAACTGTTGAAAATCGGAGAAGATCGAAAAGTGAAATTTTAACTGTTGAAAAATGAAGAAAATTGAATTTTCAACTCTTTAAAATAGAAGAATATTGAATTATCGACTTTTGAAAATTGATAAAAAATGAAAATTCAATGTTTAATTTTCAACTTTTTTCAAATTTAAACTTTTTCTATAAATTTGAATTTTGTTGAATTTTCAACAGGAGAAAAAATTTAATTTTTTTAAATCCAACTGTTGAATATTAAACTATTGAGAATATACATTTCAGCTGTTAGAAATGGAAGATAATATTGAATTTTTAATTGTTGAAAATTTAAGAGAATGGAAAATTGATTTTTTGACGTTGGGAATTTAAGAAAATTAAAAATTGGATTTTTAACGGTTGAAAATTGAAGAAAAATTATGAAAATAAGAGAAAACTGAAAATTGACATTTCAACTGTTGAAAATTGACAAAAATTAAAAATTCAATTTTCAGAAAATTTGAGAAAATTAAAAATTAATTTTTAACATTTGAAAATTCAATAGTCGAAAATCTAACTTCCGAATATTCAACTATTGAGAATTCAAATTTCAACCGTTAAAAATCTAGGAAAATTGACAATTAAATTTTCATCTACTGGAAATTGAAGAAAATCAAAAATTTAGGAAAATGGAAAATTGAAGAAAATGGAAAATTGAATGTTCATTTTTATTGAAAATTGAAGAAAATTGAAAATTAAATGTTTGATTGTTAAAAACTGAATGTTTAATTTACAACCTGTTTTAAGCTTCGACTTTTTACCATTTTTAATTTTTTTTCAATTTTTTTCAATTTTTAACCGTTGAAAATGTAATTGTTAAAAATCCAACTGCTAAATATTTAAGTCTTGAAAATTTTAATTTCAACTGTTGAAAATTAAAGAGAATGGGGAATTGATTTTCCGACCGTTAGGAATCTAAGGAAATTGAAAATTGGATTTTTAACGGTTGAAAAATTAAGAAAAATGAAGAAAATAAAAGAAAACTGAAAATTGACATTTTAACTGTTAGAAATTGAAAAAGATTAAAAACTTAATTTTTAGAAAATTGGAGACAATTGAAAATTGAAGTTTTAACATTTGAAAATCCAATATTAAAAAATCTAACTTCTGAATATTTAATTATTAAGAATTCAAATTTCAATCGTCAAAGATTAAAGAAAATTGAAAATTGAATTTTTATCTACTGTAAATTGAAGAGAATGAAAAATTGAAGAAAATGGTAAGTTGAATTTTCAACTCTTTAAAATTAAAGAAAAATTAATTTTTGACTGTTGAAAATTGAAGGAAATTGAAAATTAAATGTTTAATTTTTAAAAATTGAATGTTTCATTTTCAACCTGTTTCAAGCTTTAATTTTGTACAATTTTCAATTTTTTTAGATTTTCAACTGTTAAAAATGTAATTGTAAAAAAACCAACTGCTGAAAATTCAAGTCTTGAAAATATTAATTTCAACTGTTAAAAATCAAAGAAAATTGGAAATTGAATTTTCATCTATTGAAATTCGAAGAGAATGAAAAATTGAAGAAAATGGTAAATTAAATTTTCAACTCTTTAAAATTGAAGAAAATTAAAAATTAAATATTTAATTGTTGAAAATTAAAGATAATATTGAATTGTTGACTGTTGAAAATTTAAGGGAATGGAAATTTGATATTTTGACGTTGGAAATTTAAGCAAGTTGAAAATTGGATTTTCAACGGTTGAAAAATAAAAAAAATAAAAGAAAACTGAAAATTGACATTTCAACTATTAAAAATTGAAAAAATTGAGAACCAAATTCTGAGAAAATTGGGAAAATTTGAGAACTGAATTTTTAACATTCAAAAATTCAATAGTTAAAAATAAAAAAAATTGGATTTTTAGCGGTTGAAAAATGAAGAAGATAAAGAAAACTCAAAATTGACATTTTAAATATTCAAAATTAAAAAAATTAAAGACTCAATTTTCAGAAAATTAGAAAAAATTGAAAATTGAATTTTTAACCTTAAAAATTAAATAGTTAAAAATCAAAGAAAATGGAAAATTGAATTGTTAACATTTGAAAATCCAATAGTTAAAAATCAAAGAAAATTGGATTTTGAACGGTCGAAAAATGAAGAAAATAAAATAAATCTTAAAATTGACATTTCAACTATTGAGAATTGAAAAAATTTGATACTAGCCGGGTTGTAAGGGGTGTGTTCCGGCTGGATCTAAAAGGGTGGTGGCGGAATTTTTGTTTGTACTGGAGGTGATGCGGCGCTAATCAGTGGATATTGTTGTTGATTCGGTGGTGGTGATGCGTTGAGATCAGGTGACGGCCCGCAGCAAGCCGGTTCCTGGAGGAACCGTCGCTTGTTATGAGGCCTGCTGGGCGAGCCGGTTCCAGGAGAACCGTAGCTCGGTGTTCCGCCGGTGGAGTTGGTGGCTTGCCACAAGCCGGTTCCAGAGGAACCGTCGCTTGTTATGAAGCCTGCTGGGCGAGCCGGTTCCAGGAGAACCGTAGCTCTGTGTTCCGCCGGTAGAGTGGGTGGCTTGCCACAAGCCGGTTCCAGAGGAACCGTCGCTTGTTAGGCCGTGGAGTAGTTGGTTGAGGGAGGGTTGGTTCTAAGACGCAACCGTAACCCCTTAGTATTGGTGGAGCGCGCGAAAGCGCCGCAACCACAGGTTCGGCCCGAAGACCTTTTTTTTTTTTTTTAGAAGGTGAAGCCCCGTCGTCGCTATCGGCCCTAAAAGTGGCCTCGTCGTGCCGTCTTCGTCCTCTTTACAGGTTTGAGTCGTCGTCTAGCAGCAGTATGTCGTCGTCATCGGTACTGTCGTCGGAGTTAGCGTCGTGGGAGGTGGAGTGCACCACCCATTTACCCGGGGTGGGAGGTAGTTTCTCAGGAGTCTTCGGGAGGTCCCAGTCGTGTCGGGTCTCGTCGGTAGTCACCTGAGAGGGTTGTGGAGGCAGAGGACGGGTGAGGTAAAGTCGGGAAGTGGAAGGAACATGTACGATGGAACGGACAATAGCCTTTTTGGCGGTGGAAGAGGAAGAGGACGGAGTTGAGGAAGGCTTGTCGGAAGACGAGGAGGTGGTGGCGGAAGGACGTCTGTCAGAGACGGGGTAAAAATAGTCCCGGATGGCGGCTAAACGGCGCCGGAGTCGGGTCTTTTTGCCGGGACGGGAACGCTTCTGAACCCTTCCGGACATTAGTCAGTCACTACGGGAGAAGGCTGGTGAGTGGATGCGGAGGTGAAGGAGAGCAAAGAGGGACAATAAAGAAAAAGAGAGAGAGAGAGAGACTTGCGGAGCTGCTTAGAGCGTACCGGCCTCTGAGAAGGAAGAAAAGATAGAGGCGGACGGAGCTGCTTAGAGCGTACCGGCCTCGTGAAGAGAAAAGGAAAGGAAAGAACGAGGTGGACGGAGCTGCTTAGAGCGTACCGGCCTCTGAGAGAGAAAGAGAAAGGAGAGAGAGAAAGGTCGAGGTTAACGGAGCTGCGAGTGAGCGTACCGACCCCGGGAAGGAGGAAAGGAAAGAGAGAGAAAGAAAGGCTTGCGGAGCTGCCGAGAGCGTACCGGCCTCGTGATAGGATAAGGGAAGAGGAG
Organism: Amphibolips quercusostensackenii; assembly: GCA_032357855.1. Taxonomy (NCBI): domain Eukaryota; kingdom Metazoa; phylum Arthropoda; class Insecta; order Hymenoptera; family Cynipidae; genus Amphibolips; species Amphibolips quercusostensackenii. The sequence goes on from JAUELO010000018.1 coordinate 2,256,871, forward strand.
AAGGAATGGCGAAAAAGAACGCTGTAATTGAGTTAAAATCTGATTTACTCTGTGCTCCAAAAGGTACACCGTAGGACGTTCGTCCCGGTTGAAGGGCTGAGCGAGAGTGTCTCGAAACGGTCGAGCCACCTGTATTTATGGAGAGCCTGCCGGCCGACGCTGGTCGGCAGCTCTCGCGCAGTTGCGTCGATGGTGGAGGGGCACGGCTGCCGCCTCGCCTTCCCCTTCTCTTGGGGTATCGGTCGCGTCGCTTCAAAGTAAAACTTGTTTACAGCGTAAATAAAAATTCTATGATAAAAATACAATGCATCACGAAGCCTAGCGTACAATAATACTAAGAATGTATATGTATAAACAAATACGAAGCTAAATAAAATAAAATAAAAACGAAATTCGACATATAGTTAAAACTTAAAAGTTAATCTTAGGCTAAATTGCTCTCAGTTCTTCCGTGGGTGATTTCCCCGCGTGGCTAAAGTTGGCCGTCACTGGCCGTTTTTCCCTGGGAGAAAGGGGAGAGTTACAACACAAAAGTAAGCACGTCTGGCTTGTTGTCGAAACACGAAGCCAGCACGTGATGGAAATTTCCGAAACCGGCAGCTGTGCAGGCTTCGGTTATGTCTCCTTTTCATTTAGTCCCCAGTATTGTGACTCATGGGGAAAGCGAGCTCGTTAAAAGGCCATTAGAAAGCGATTTAGCTGGAAGGTTTTCCCGACTTGAGTTTATTTGAGTAAACACAAGTGGTGAATCATTCGTGGTAAATCGCTTTCCAATGGTTCTCAATTATGGGACCTAGTGGACTATATCACTTTTTTGAAATTGTTAATAAAGAGGCAAAGTTAACAAAGAATTTAGTAAGAAATTACGACAAAGCCTTTCTGCCAATTCTGGTTCGTTTTTATTTATTTATTCCGCGACATTCTGATTAAGAAATCAAAATGATTGCTCTCGTAAGTAAACGTCAAATTTACCAAAAATTAAAAATTGTATTTTCTTATATTTTTTAATCTTTTCAATTTTCAATTTTTTTAATTCTCAACATTTTAAAATTCAATTTTTTGGAATTTTCAAACCTTTAAAATTATACTGCTGAAGTTAAAAAACTTAGAAATTGAATTTTCAACGCTTTAAAGTAAGAATTAATGAGAATTAGAAATTTAATTTTCAACTGCTGAAAATTGTGGAAAATAGAACATTTTACTTTTGAAAATTTACTTCAATTTTCTACAGTTGAAAATCCAACTGTTTGAAATTAATTGTTGAAAATTCTATTCGAAAAGTTTAATTCCGAAGGGTGAAAATTTAAGAAAATTAAAAAAACATTAGAATTGTTGAAAATTCAATTTTTAATTTTCATAACCTTCAACAGCTTAATTTTCAACTGTTTAAAAATAAAGAAAATTAAATTCCCAACAGTTTTTTATTTTGTTTTTAATTGACTGCATTTTTCAAAAGTTGAAAATTCAATTTTTTCAATATTTAATTCTCTTAAAATTACGTTTTTCAATTTTTTTTTATTTTTGAACAGTTGAAAAACAATCTGTTAAAAGTTAAAGAAAATTAAAAATTGTATTTTTAACGGTTTAAATAGAATTTTTAATTTTCTCTAATTTTCAAGGGTCGAAAATTAAACTCCTTATAATTAAATTTTCATCAGTTTCATTTCCAACAGTTGGGATTTCAACTGTTGTAAATGGAAAAAAAAACTCAATTTCCAACAGTCGCATTTTTTATTTGCAACCATTTTCATCAGTTAAAAATTTAATGTTCAATTCTATTCAATTTGCGAAAGTGAAATTGTTTAAGTTTGAGATTTCAAAAATTGAATTTTCAGCTCTTCAAAATTAAACTGTTGAAAATTGGAAAAAAATTGAATTTCCAACAGTTTTAATCCAATTTTTAATTGACTTCATTTCTCAAAAGTTAAAAATTTAATTTGCTTCTATTTTCAATTCTCTTCAATTTTCTTAAATTTTCAATGGTCTAAAAATGAATTTTTAACAGTTTAATTTTTAACAGTTGGATTTTCCATTTGCTACAGTTCTTAGCAGTTGAATTTTCTTTCATTTTCAGATTTTTTCAACTTCAATTCTCTTCAATTTTTTCAATTTTCAATTTACTTCATTTTTCAAAAGTTAAAAATTCAATTTTCTTCAATTTTTAATTCACTTGAGTTTTTGAAGTTTTCAATTTTTAATAGTTGGAATTTTAATAGATTAAAATTCAATTTTCAATTTTCTTAAATTTTCAACTGTCAAAAATTGAATTCTTCAAAATTAAATTTTCAACACTTAAATTTCTAACAGTTAAAATTTCTATTTTCTACAATTTTCAAAAGTTAAAAATTTAAGAAAATTAAAAATTGAATTGTTAAAAATGGAAAAAAATATAATTTGAAGAGAGTTAAATTAGTAGTTAAACTGTGAACAGTTAAAAATTCAATTGTTGAAATCTCAAATTTTAAAAGTTCCACTGATGAGATTTCAAGAAAATTAAAAATTCCGTTTTAATCATTGAAAATTCAATTTTTTATTTTCTTCAACTTCCAACTGTTCAAAAATTCAGAAAGATTCAATTTTGACTTGTTGAGAAATAAAACAGTTAAACTTTCGAAGACAGTTAAACTGTTGAAAATTCAATTCACTTTAATTTTGAACAGTTGAATTTTAAATTGTTGAAAATTGGAAAAAGGCATTTTCAACTCGACGAAAGTAAAATAAAATTTAAAAATTCAATTAAAACTTAAAATTTAAAACTTTTGAAAATTTCAAAAAAAAATTTATTCAATTAAATTCAAATAAATATAATTAATTATTAAATATTATAATTGGATTTTTAAAAGTTTCAATTCAGTTTTCAATTTCCTTAATTTCCCAAAAGCTGAAAATTCAATTTTCTTCAATTTTCAATTCTCCTCAATTTTTTCGATTTTCAATTTAATTTATTTTTCAAAAGTTGAAAACTTAATTTTCTTCAATTTTTGATTCTCTTCAACTTTTTTATTTTAAATTTACTTCATTTTTTAAAATTTGAAACTTCAATTTTCTTCTATTTTCAACTTCCTTTATTTTTTGATTTCTTTAATTTTTATCAGTTGGAATTTTAATACATTAAAATTTAATTTTCAATTTTCTTGAATTTTCAACTGCCAAAAATTGAAGACTTGAAAACTGAATTTTTAACACATAAATTTCTAACAGCTGGATTTTCCATTTTCTACAATTTTCAAGCGTTAAAAAATTCAAGAAAATTGAAAATGAAATTGTTAAAAATAAAAAAATATATAATTTGAAAAGAATGAAATTATTAGTTAAACTGTAAACAGTTTAAATTCAATTGTTGAAATCTCAAATTTTAAAAGTTCCACTGACGAGAATTCAAAAAAAGTCGAAAATTCCGTTTGAATTATTGAAAATTTGATTTTTTATTTTCTTCAACTTTGAACTGTTCGAAAATTCAAAAAGATTCAATTTTGAATTGTTAAAAATTAAAACAGTTAAACTTGCGAAGACAGTTAAACTGTTAAAAATTCAATTCACTTCAATTTTGAACAGTTGAATTTTAAATTGTTCAAAATTGAAAAAAGGCATTTTCAACTCTTTAAAAATGAAATAAAATTTAAAATTCAATTAAAACTAAAAATTTTTAACATTTCAAGAAAAATTTCTATTGAAAATTTTATTTTCAACTGCTAAAAATTATGGAAAATGGAAAATTCAACTGTTGAAAATTTACTTCAATTTTCTACAGTTAAAAACCCAACTGCTAAAATTTGAGCTGGTGAAATTTCAATTTTTAAAATTTTAATTTTTGACCGCTAAAAATTTAGGAAATTTAAAATTCCAGTTAAATCGTTGAGAATCAAATTTTTTATTTTCTTTAATTTCCTGCAGATCAATTATCAACAATTTGAAAATTCAAGAAAATTTTAAATTAGATTTTTAACTGTTTAAAATTAAAAACAGATTAATTTGAAGAGAATTGAAAATTGAAGAAACTGAATTTTCAACTTTTTAAAAATAAATTAAATAAAAAATTAAATTTAAATAGTTGGAAATTCAATTTTCTCTAATTTTCAACAGTAGAATTCTAAACAGTTGACAATAGGACCGTTGAAAACTCAAATTTAAGAAATTGGTCTGTTGAAAATTAAAGAGAATTGAAAAATTGAATTTTCAACAGATCGATTTCTCATAGCCGCACTTTCAACTGTTGAAAACTAAAGAAAACAGAGTTTTCCATAGTTGATTTTTCAATTTCATACAATTCTCAGCAGTTGAATTTTCTTTAATTTTCAATTATCTCACATTTTCAATTCTCTTCAAATTGAATTTTTTCAATTTTCAACAACTTAAAATTACATTTTTTTTAAATTTTTGAACAGTTGTGAATTAATCTGCTGGAAGTTAAAGAAAATAAAAAATTGAATTTTCAATAATTCAAACGAAATTTTTAATTTTATTAAATTCTCATCAGTGGAACTTTTAAAATTTGAGATTTCGCCAATTCAATTTTTAACTGTTTACAATTTAACTGCTAAAAATTGGAGAAAGTTGAATTTTCAATAATTTCAGTTTAATCTTAAATTTGCTTAATTTTTCAAAAGCGAAAAATTTAATTTTCTTCAATATTTAATTCTCTTTAAATTATATTTTTTCTATTTTCAACAATTTAGAATTCAACTTTCAATTTTCTACAATTTCCAACCGTTAAAAATTAAAGAAATTTAAAAACGGGATTCAAACTATTAGGAATTTAACTTTCTTCAATATTCAATTCTCTTTAAATTATATTTTTTCTATTTTCAACAATTTAAAATTCAACTTTCAATTTTCTACAATTTTCAACCGTTGAAAATTAAAGAAATTTAAAAACGGGATTCAAACTATTAGGAATTCAACTTTCTTCAACTTCAAACAGTTGAATTTTAAACTGTTGAAAATTCTACTGTTGAAAATTGAAGAGAATTAAACATTTAATTTTTAACTGTTAAAAATTTTATTGTAATAAATAGAAAATTGAATTGTTAAAAATTCAGTTCAGTTTTTTTCAGTTGAAAAACCAACTGTTTGAAATTGAACTGTTGAAAAATTGATTTTCAAGAGTACAATTTTCGACCCTTGAAAATTCAGAAAAATTGAAAATTCCAGTCAAATAGTTGAAAATGCAATTTTTAATTTTCTTTAACTTTTAACAGAATAATTTTTAACTGTTCCAAAATTTTTTTTTTCTAATTACAAAAATTAGTCTGAAGAGAATTGAAAATTGAAGAAAAGTAAATTTTCAACTTTTGAAAAATAAAGTAAATTGAAAATTAAGTTAAAAATGTTAGAAATTAGATTTTCTCCAACTTTTAACAGTTAAATTTTAAACAGTTATACAGTATTACCAAAAGTTGAAAATTTCATCTTCTTCTATTTTTCACTCTCTTTAATTTTCAATTTTTTCAATTTTAAAAATTTTTAAATTCAATTTTTTTGAATTTTTGACAAGTTTAAAATTATACTGCTAAAGTTGAAAAGAATTAGTTATTGAATTTTCAATTTCCTTGAATTTTCAACAGTTCAATATCTTACAGTTAGATTTTTCATCTGCTACAATTTTCATTAGTTGCATATTCTTCAATTTTCACATTTCTTCATTTTTTAAAGTGAAAAACACAAGTTTTTTCAAAAGGTGGATTTTGGACAGTTGAAAATTCCATTCTTGAAATCTCAAATTTGAAAAATTTTGCTATTATAAATTATTAAAAATTTCAAAATTAATTTTGAACTGCTGGAAATTGTGGTCAATAAAAAATTTGAATGTTGAAAATTCACTTTTTTCTAAATTTAATTCTTTTAGTATTTAATTTTTTTTAATACGTTTTTCAATTTTCAGCAATTGAAATTTTCAATTTTTTTGAATTTTTGAACAGTTGAAAATTATTCATTTAAAAGGTAAAGAAAATTAAAAATTGTCTTTTTAACGGTTTAAATAGAATTTTCAATTTTCTCTAATTTCCAAGTGTCGAAAATTGAACTCCTTATAATTGAATTTTTATCAGTTTTATTTCCAACAGTTAGGATTTGAACTGTTGATATTGGAAGAAAATTAAATTTTCAAAAGTCGCATTTTTAAATTCGAGATTTCAAAAATTTAATTTTCAACTGTTCAATATTACAATATTCAGCAGTTAAATTTTGTTCCATTTTTTCATTCCTACATTTTTCAACAGCTGAAAATTCAACTTTAGATTTTCTTAAATTTACAATGGTTGAAAATTCAAGAAAATTTAAAATGGAATTTAAACTGCTGAAGATTCAATTCCCTTTAATTCCCAACCGTTAAAAATTCAAGAAAATTAAAAATAAAATTCAAACTGTTCAAAATTCAATATCTTTAAATTCAGATAGTTGAATTTTAAACCGTTAAAAATTTAATTGTTGAAATCTTAAATCTTAAAAATTCTACTTTCAAAAATTGATGAGCATTAAAAGTTTAATTTCTAACTACTGTAAACTGTTAACAATTCAATTATCAAGAGTTCAATTTTCGACCGTTGAGAATTCAAGAAAATTAAAAATTTAGTTTTTAATTTTCTTTAACGTCCAAGAGATTAATTTTCAACTGTTCAAACATTTTAAAAAATTAAATTATTTTTTACAGTTCCAATTTAATTTTCAATTTACTTCATTGATCAAAAGTTGAAAATTCAATTTTTCCAATATTTAATTCTCTTAAGATTATTTTTTTTCAATTTTCAACAATTTGAATTAAAATTTTCTTTGATTTTTCAACATTTAAAAATCAAAATAAAAAAATTAAATTTAAAAATAATCTGTTTAAAGTTAAAGAAAATTAAAAATTTAATTTTCAAAGGTTTGAATGGAACTTTCAATTCTTCTTAGATTTGAAATTTAAAATAATAAAAATTAATAATTAATTGAATAAATATATTTTATATAAAATGTAAAATATAAATAAAATAAATAATAATAATTAATAATAAATAATATCTATGATATATATATATATATATATATATATATATATACTGTTGAAAATTGGAGAAAAAAATTAATTTCCAGCAGTTTTAATTCAATTTTCAATTTATTTCATTTTACAAAAGTTAAAAATTTAATTTTTGATTCTCCCCAAATTAATTTTTTTTATTTTCAACAATTGACAATTCAATTGAATTGCTAACAGTTTTAATTTAATTTTCAATTTGATTTATTTTTAAAAGTTGAAAAATTATTTTCCCTCTATTTTTTAAATCTCTTCCATTTTTAACGTTTCCAATTTTTAAGAGTTGAATTTTTAACAGATTAAAATTCAATTTTCAATTTTTTTAATTTTGAAAAGTTAAAACATATACTCTTAAAAGCTAAACGAAATTTAAAATTGAATTTTTAATAATTTAAATTAAATTTTCAATTTTCTTAACCTTTAACAGTCAAAGATTGAACTCTTGAAACTTAAATTTTTAATCGTTCAATTTCTAACAGTTGAATTTTCCATTTGCTACCATTTTTAGGAGTTGAATTTTTTTCAATTTCCACATTTCTACATTTTTCAAAAGTAGAAAATTCAATTTTAAAATTTTCTTGAATTTTTAATATTTAAAAATTTAAGAAAATTTAAACTGGAATTTAAATTGTTGATACAATTTTCTTCAATTTTCAATCGTCGAAAATTCGAGAAAATTAAAAATTAAATTTTTAATAACTGTTGAAAGTTTATAAAAAATTGTAAGAAAATTGAAAATTGAAGAAAACCGAATTTTCAACTCTTTAAAAATAAATTTGATTGAAAATTGAATTAAAACCGTTGGAAATTCTACAGGTGCAAATTAAACTGTTAAAAATTTAAGAAAATTAAATTTTCAATAGTTAAAAATTTAACTGTTGGAAATATAATTTAATAAAACGTTTCTTTTTTTAATTGTAAAATAGAAGCAAAATTAATTAACGATTCAGCAAGAAATTGCGACAAAGGATTTCTGCCAATTCTCGTTCATTTTTAATTATTTATTCCGAGACATTCTGATTGAGAAATCAAAATAATCGCCCTCGTACGTGAACGTCAAGTTTACCTTTGGAGTAATTTAAACGAATCAAATTTGTGTCAAGCTCAGTTCAGATTCCGCACTGAGCTGAATTTCATACGAATGTAAACCCCTTTTGCAATCAAATCATCACGTAAACAATTTACGAAGCAAGTCTCAAAGTCTGATTATTTTTATTCAAGCCGGGTACTGAATCCAAAATAAGTAGAATCAAAATTAATTCAAATTTATACACCATTTTCGAAATGATATAGGCTGCATTTAAAAAAAAATTGTTTTAAATATTTAAAAATCGTAGTGAAAAAATTCAGGGTTCCTACCCGAATGATGGTCTTCACCCGGTCAATTGCTAATTTTTCTAAGTTAATTTAAAAGAGTTCAAAAAATTTCAATGATTCAAGCAATTTTTAAAAATTTTGAAAGATTTCGAAACATTTTAATAGGTATATTATTTTCAAGAATTGAATTTTGTACTGTTGAAAATCGATTTTTCAATTTATTAAAATTTTAAGCAGTTGAATTTTCTTAATTTTTTAGCAGTTAAAAATTAAACTGCTGAAAATTCAAACTTCAATTTTCTTTAATTTTAACTGTTGAAAATTAAACTATTAAAAGTTGAAGAAAAGTAAAATTTTTTTTAATTTGGGCTTCTATCAACTGAATTTTCAACAGTATCAATTCAATTTTCAATTCACCTCCTTTTTTAATTTTTTGAATTTTCAACAGCTTAAAATGCAACTTTCAATTTTTTTAAATTTTTAAACGGTTAGAAATTGTACTGTTTGAATTTGAAAAAAACTGAAAATTCAATTTTCAGCATTCTGAATTGATTTTTCAATTTTCTTTAATTTTCAACGGCGGAAAATTGAACTCTTGGAAATTTAATTATCAACAGTTAAATTTTTATCAATTGAATTTTTCATTTGCTATAATTTTCAGCAGTGCAATTTTCTTTAATTTTCAATATTCTAGATTTTTCAACAGTTGAAAATTAAATTTTCATTTTCCTTAACTTTCAGCAGTTTAAATTTTCAACTGTTGACCAATTTTCCATGTTCTTTAATTTTCAGCAGTAGAAATTCCAATTTTCTTTAACTTTTCACAGTTGAAAATTAAGCTATTGGAACCTTAAGAAAATTAAAAATTAATTTTTCAATGGTTTAAATGCAATTTTCAATTTTCTTGAATTTTCAACGGTCGAAAATTTAACTCTTGAAAACTAAATTTTTTAAAGTTCAATTTCCAACAGTTGAATTTTTTATTTGCTACAATTTTCAAAAGTTGAAAATTAAAAATTCACTTTTTAACAGTGGAATTTTCAAAATTTAAAATTCCAACAATTAGATTTTAAAATATGAACAAAATTGAATTTTCAACAGTTTCAGTTCAATTTCTAAATTACTTCATTTTTCTGAAGTTGAAAATTGAACTGCTTAGATTTTCTAATCTCTTCAATTACCTTTTTTACAGTTAAACATTTAATTTTCAATTTTCTTGAATCTTTAAACAATTGCAAATTATACTTTTGTGAATTAAAGAAAGTTGGAAATTCAATTTTCAACAGTCTAAATTGAATTTTCAATTTTTTTTAGTTTTCGAAATCTAAAAATTAAACTCTGAAAAATTTAATGAAAAAATTGAAAATTTAAATTGAAAACTATCAAAATTAAAAAATTTAACACTAAAAATGTTTCAATTCGACAATTTTATTAGAAAGGAGCTGAAATTCTATCATTTCTAATTCAAAGCGTTCAAAATTGAACAATTTTATTTTGAATTAAAAGATTTTGAAACTGAATGAATTCAAATCAAAATTTAAAAAACATCGCTATTTCAAAACTTTAAAAATAAAATATTTTCAGATAATAATTTTAAAAATCGGATTAGTTAAAATTTAAAGGAACTAAAATTGCATTTTTCCTCATTAAAAGCGTTCAAAATTTAATAATTTAAACCATTTTAATTTTTGTTTAAAAATTGAAACTTTTAAGGAAAAAATTGAAGATTTAGCATTAAACATGAAAATCCAGAGATCTAAACATATAACTATTTAAAACTAAAAAAAATTAGAATCATTATTTATTTTTAAAATTCTTAAATTGTGAATTATTAATTATAAAAAATTTGCAACTACACTTCAGAAAATTTTAAGATTGCTTGAAATCGCTGTATATAATTTCGAAATTGATTTTTTTAAATTAGGTTTAAAACGTTCAATAATTTAAAATATTTTTAAATTTAAAAAAATTTAATTATTGATGCCTAATTTTAAATTATTTTTGAATTTATTCTGGGGGCATTTAATTCAGTATTTTTTAAATAACAATTCTTAAGACTGAAAATTTTACAATTATCAAGTTTTTAAGTGTTATTAAATATAAAAATGACCATCAAGGCTTTCAAAATAAAGTTTCGCAATTTAAAAAAATTTAATAATGATATTGGACATGATGTTTTTGTGTATAATGTTTCAAGAAAATTTTCAGAAAAAAATAATTACTATTTTTTTCTGTATTTAATCAAATAGTACAATTTTTAATACAAAAAGACAAATTTTTAAGACAGTTCAATTATCAAGCTGAAAACTTGAATTTTTAATGAAAAATATAATTCTCATCAAAGAAAGATGAATTTCCAACCAAACAGTTGAATTAAAAAAAATTAATTTTTTAAATAAAATTGTTGCATTTATAATTAAATAGCGAAAATCTAAATCAAAAGAAACGAATTAAACCAAAAAAATAATGAATTTTTAACCAAAATGGTGAATTTTCAGACAGTTATATTTTTAACAAAAAAGTTAATTTCCAACTAAAAAATATTGCTTTTTGACAAGAAAAAAATAATTTTCTACAAAATAACTAAATTTCCAGCCAAAAGGTCAAATTTTCAATTAAAAAAATTTTTTATTAGAAGGTAAACATTTTTGTAATTCAATGCTCTACATATGATTGAATAATAAATCAATAAGTAAATTTCAAAAATTTATTATTCTAAACGATTTTAAGACAGAAACATTAAAAATTCAACGATTAAAATTTTTTTCCAAACTGAGCACTTTTTAAATTAGAAGTTGAGTTATTTTTAAGTTTTAAATTTAATAGAACAATAGAAATTGTAATGTTTGAACTTTAAATTTGGAACTGAAATTTAAACGATTTAAGGGTGTCTTAAACAATTCAGGTTCTAATTGTTTTTTCTTTATATTTGGTTTATAATTACTTTATAATTGTTTAATTACTGGATAGATTTTTTTTTAAATTCGTAAAATTCCTGATTAAAAATAAATTTACTATCGTTTCCCGGCTTTTTTCCCAATTAAATATTAATTCAAATTTTTTCTACCACCTTGCAATGCTGCAAACTTTAAATTTTTTCTATGTTCAACAAAATTAATTTTTGATTGAGAATGGGAAAGATTTGAAGTATAATTGTAAAAAATAAGGACAAAAATCATCTTAGTCAAAGAAAAAATTTCACAGGCACATACCCAGTCAAGTGGAAACTTAAAGCTCTTAAAACGACTCGAGTTTTCGCCAGATCCATAATACGTCTACAAAAATGCATTGCTCAATGTAATATTTTAACCATATAATCTAAAGGCTATTATACCGCCTGGAACAGAGAGCTTTTTGTCGAAAAATATTTTGCTTGTGCTTTTTTTGTAATTCGAAATTGAGTGTTTTGCGCCTGTAGATGCAACACGCTAGCCGGCAGTGTATGCCGGGCTGCAGTTACCCGGTCTAGTTTTAAGTCGTATAAAATCTAAAAGTAGCGGACTTCGTCGGTTAGCGTAATATATAAAAATATAATATAATACAATGATAAAAATCAATGATATATAATGATAATTTTTCGAAAATATATATTATATAATATCCTCCTTTTTGCTGTCAAGAAAGTTACATTTTTCGTAATGTAACATTTCGTATTTTTATTTCATAGTATACCAAATTCTATTTATAAGAATGCTTCGTATTCCCCGAAATATTGTTAAGATATTTTTTTAGAGGATGTAAATTAGCGACACATATAAAATTATGTTTGGGTTTCACAAAGGTGGAATCACCAAGTTCTTTCGATTGAAATAATATAAGGTTTAAAATCAGGCAAACACTGTTGCATATAAATGAAAACTCACGGAATCGCTTATAAGAAATCGAAAGCTAACTAGACACCAGTTTTAAGAGCCTCGGGTCTCGCATGAAGAAACTTCTTCTTCTTCTTCTTCTTCTTTCTTTTCCCACACTCTTCTACTCCAGGAACGAGTGCTACCACTTTTCCGTTCAACTGCCTGTCCCTGTCAGTACAGGCTGAGCGCGCTGTGCCGTGATTGGCTGGCGGTCCCCACTCTATGCTCTGAGAACAGGTCTTTTTTCTCTACGCTTTGTGCGGATGTTTGTCGCGCGGGATAGCTTGTAAAACGATGCTATACTGTATAGTAGTCAAAGAATATGTATTATTATATAGCGTAGGCACGACTTGCTCTTACAAAAGGTAAAATATTTACACGTTACACTATATTTACTACCGTTTGCTACGAGGTGAAGAAACTGAAAGTTTTGCAGTAGGTTGATGATAAGAAGCATGATTCTAAACACGCTTTGCTGGAAATTGATCGTATTGTACAGATTATGGAATCCTCAAACCCTGGTAAATTAGATAAAATTAAAATAATAAAAGATGGTGATGCAGCTCACTTCAAAAATCGCTATCAGTACGTTGAAGTGACTGAATTATCTTGCAAGAAAAAATGGGTCTTCTGAGCTACTGGCTGTGGAAAAGGATTCTGTGAAGGTGTTAGCGGCTTGGTCAAGCAATTTGCATCTGACCATCTTTAAGAGTCTTAGCTAGAATCCATAGATGATGCAGAATCTTCTATTAGAGAAAAAAAGTGTACTAGCGCCACCAATCTCATACTTTTTTCACCTGGAAAAATTGCCAGTTTTCAAGAAAAAGGGACAAAGAGTGGAAAAAAATTCCAGTAATTACTCGCATTCAATAAGTTCATAAATAAAATGTAAAAGTTGGAGAAAACGACAGTAATGAATATACTTTAATCAGAAAATTTCGATTGACAAACAAAAAATAATTTCGCGCGTGTTTGCTTTCTAATATTATAGAGTTGCGATATATTTGGTTTCAAAACTAACAAAGTTGTACTATAAACTTCAAACAGTTTGATAATTCTTACTCATGATGGTACTCTGTCAGATTTATCAAAAGGATATGAAATCAATTGGGATTTGAAACTCAATTCGAAGTTGGGTTGGGTGATTGATGCCACGTTAATAACGCGCGGCCATTCACTATTCATAGAAGCTAAACTAAATTTAATTTATTACTATCCTACCAAATGTCACTTCTCTAGCTTATATGATACAAATTACGACAGTTGCGGTCATATGTCAAAATGATAATTTATTTGTCTTTCACACACGGTTGTTAATATTCTTGTGGAAAGTTTGTGAGTTAAGTATATTTAGAGTCCTTATAAGCTACTTTTCAATATAATTTTGTTTTTGGTTTTAAGAATTCGTTACGATTGTAAGTTATTCAAGGAAGCTTGATTCGATAAATAAAATATTGCTTAAAGATTGTAAATGAATAATGGCTCGTCGTGCAAGAAAATGTCACAAGGATGAAAAGTTTTATATTGGGCGTAAGATAATTTAAAATTTTTTTAAATCAATCCTGGTTATTAAGTTTTTTATTTAAAACAGATATTATAAACAATAAATCAAAAGAGTTTATAAGAAACAAACAATGTTATTGGTAGTAGGTTAGGTTTTACGACAGTTTTTGGGAAAATTATGACTCGTTTGCCTGCATGATTTTTTATTAACGATTGGAAAGTCTAGACGATTTTCTCTTGAAAATTGCAATTTTTTTACAACATCTCACGTAAAGAAGTTTTTGTTTGACAGAAAATATGTGAATTTTGTGAAAAAATTATTTATTTATGATGCTCTAAATTGAAAATGGTTTTTGTTCAGATATGCTAAAATTGATTTTATCTCATTTCTTGTTAATAAATGATGAAATTGTAAAAAAATTTGTTAGAGAAAAACTGACCAGGATTTAAAAAAAAAAGTAGGTATTTGTAATTAGGAGACTTTTTAAACCTTTTAAACAAAAGATGTCTTTGGGACGCGGTGGTCCAAAAATGCATTGAAATTTTTTCTTCTATTTCGCATCCACATCAACCGGATAATTATATTTTCTTGGAATAATTCTAGGAAGTTGTAGTTTTTAAATTTTTGATTTTTTGTCCATTTTTTAATGAAAGTATGATATCAATTAATTAGCGGTACTAGACGTAATTTTTAAAACAACTTATATTATTTCTAATAATATTCACTTTGAATAATGGTAGAAAGGTGCGGTTTTGCTAAAATATCCTACTCTGTCCACTTTCAACTAATGAGATCATAACTAATGAAATTTGAAAAACATGATTGTTTAAATAATTTACTATTATTTATAACTACCCTGCTTTAATTACTTTTTAAAAAGTCGCCGTTTTTTTTTAATTTTTAAACTGATTTGAAATTTTGTAAGAAAAACTGCCCAGGATTTCAAAATAATAAATAGGTATTCGTTATTAGGATTCTTTTTAGACCTTTTATACAACAGGTATCTCGGGACGCGGTGGTCCAAAAATGCATTGGAATGTTTATTTCTTTCTTGCATGCTAGAAAAATTGCAGTTTTTTCGCATTTCTTAACTTCTCTTTGGATTTTTAGTCAAGAAAAAATGATAAATAAATAATAGAGTAAATTCTCTTTTAAACATTCTGTTCCTTTTCTGTAAATATATATATTTAAAAAAAAAACATTTTAAGTTGTCTTAAAATTTTCTGTAAGAATCTTATTAAATGTAAATTAAGTATTTTACTTTCAATTAGCTTTTTGGTTCGAAAGAGAAAATGTATGTACCTAAATTTATTTTCTTAAGTAAAAGCGTGAATTTCATTATTTATAACATTTTTGTACAATATTTTAATTTAGTTAAAAAAGGTCAGATTCTTTACTTCATATATTTTTTAAGATAAAAAGGAGAATCTGAAAAAAATGTTTGAATTAAAATAGAGAAATTTTTTATTTGTAGTATTTGTATTCAATTGGAAGAAAAAAAATTTTTGTACTTATTTCATTGCTAAACACAATTTTTATTCTTAACATTTTTGTTGAGTTTAAGGTTAAAAAATTTTTTATTCCTAATTTTTTCTGAATTTGAGGCAAAATTTTTTATTAAAAATTTTTTTTTGAGTTTCAAGGGAGGAAATTTTTTTAAAATTTCGTTTTGAACTGGTTGAGGGAAATTGTTATTCTTAATCTTAAACATCCCTTAATTTTTAATTCTTTTATATAAAATCTTTTTAATTTTAAATGCATTTTTCTAAAATATTCTTGAATTGAAAGTCAAAGATTTTAAAATTAAAAAGTTTTAAATAAGATTCCGTAAAATTTTTTAAATTTAGGAAATAAGTATTAAAAAGTGTGCATTAGTTGAATTTTTCAATTTGAAAATATGAATCTTTTAATTGAAAATATTAATTTTCTATAAAAAATTCATTAACAACAAAATAGTTGAAATTTTAATTAAATTGTTGAATTTCCGAGCAAAACAAATTATTTTTCAACCAATTAGTTTTATTTTTTAACCAAAAAGGATTTATATCAATGAAGAAGATTGATTTTTTACTATAAAAGACGAATTCAGATAAAATAGTTAACGTATAAAACAAATTAATTTTTAACCAAGTAGTTGCATTTGTAACCAAAAAAGAAAAATTATAACCTTGAACATTGATTTTCACAAAATAAGACGCATTTTCAAGAAACAATTTGAATTTTCTACTAAAAGAGATAGTTTTATAATGGAAAATATGAATTTTAAACCAAAAACAGAAGAGTAACATTTTTGTGTGAAAAAAATTTCTAAAACAAAAAAAAAGATAATTTTCAGCAAAATAAATCAATTTTTATCAAAATAAATTAATTTTCAGTCAAAGAAATTAATTTTTGATTCAAATTATACACCTTCGAGAAAAAATTTCATAAAAGAACTTTGAAATTCAATTAAGGAGTTGAATATTAAACCTAAAATTTAATTTTAAATCAAGAAGATTAACATTCTACCATAAAAGGTGATTTTTCAACAAAATGCATGAATTTTCAGTTAAGAACTTAATTTGCAACACAAAAAAGTGAAGTTTTAACTAAAAAGGATAAGTCATAGACCAAGAAGATTAATTTTTTACCAAAAAAGACAAATTTGAAACAAAATAGTTATATGTTCTAACAAAACAATCCAAGTTTTTACTAAGTAGATGCATTTTTAACCAAAAAAACTGTTGTTTTAAAAATAAGAATTAACTTTTTACTAAAAACAGACAAATTTTTGAAAAATGCATAAATTTTCAATCAGAGAAGGTCAATTTTCAATTTACAACATCAATTTTTAACCAGAAATGGAATCGCTAATTTTCAGGTAAAAAAAATTAATTTTTAACAAAAAGAAAGAAAAATAATTTTTAAGATAATAGTTAAATTTACAATTAAATAAATAAATTTTTAATTAGAATAATGAATCTAAACAAAAGTTAATTTTTAAGAA
This sequence comes from Amphibolips quercusostensackenii, assembly GCA_032357855.1. Classification (NCBI taxonomy): domain Eukaryota; kingdom Metazoa; phylum Arthropoda; class Insecta; order Hymenoptera; family Cynipidae; genus Amphibolips; species Amphibolips quercusostensackenii. The sequence goes on from JAUELO010000018.1 coordinate 2,273,544, forward strand.
AAAAGATTAACCAAATACTTGTGTTTTCGAACCAAAAAGATAATTTTTCAAATAAGAAGATTAATTTTTTACGGAAATGCAAATATTCAACAAAATAAATAAATTTTCAGTCAAGTACTTGAATTTTAAACTGAAAAAGATAAATGATTGACAGAAAATGAAACAAGTTTTAAACCAAATATTTAAATTGTCAATCAAGTCAACTGAATAGAAGAATTTTTAACCAAAAAATTAGTTTTGAACAAATTACTTCAAATTTTAATTAGGCAGTTTAATTTTTAACAAAAAAAGGTAATTTAGGACCAAATAGTTGAATTTACAACTAAATGATGAATGTCAACAAAAAAATTAATTCATAAGAAAAATGTTAAATTTTCAAACAAAAGGTTTAGTTTTTTACAAATATAAATAATTTTCTGTGAAAAAAGATCAATTATCATCAAAAGGCATCAATTTATAACTAGGAAAAAGGATTTACAACTAACTATTTTGATTTTATACTAAAAAACATTATTTTCACCAAAAATGAAATAGCTGAACTTTCAGTAGAATAATTAATGTTCAAACAAAAATGTAACAAATAAAAAAAATATTTCAATTTTCAACCGATTTAATAAATCTTTAGTCAAAAAAATAAATTTGTAATGAATTAGCTCATGTTTTAACAAAATAATTTCATTTTTACCAAAAAAAATTATTTTGTGAAAAAGTACTTGCGTTTTTAACAAAATAAATTAATTTTCAACCAAGCGGCAAAATTTACAACCCAACAAGTGTAATTTCAAACCAAAAATATACCAGCAGACTTTTCACCAAAAAAATTGAATTTCAAGCAAGGAGAAATAGATTTTCTTTCCGAGTTCCATTAATTCAGTTGAAGCAAAAAAAAAAACGAGAAAAAGGGGTGTTTTGGAAAAATTGGAAAAAAAGAATTGTTGAAAAAGAGAAAAGAGGAGACATTTTTCCCAAGGGTTGCAAAGTTATTAAAAATTTATAATTTAATGTAGTTTATTGTCTTATTTGTTAAGTTAATCTGCTGTCTAATTCAATCTTTAAATTATATCATTATTCTAAAAAAAAATTAGGAATTGAATTAAAATTATTCTTACACTAGTATCGAATAGTTTTACCACATTATTCATTGTTCGATCTACGTTTGTATAAAATTATAATATTTTATTGGCGTAGCTGAACAATTGTTTGTTAAAGAAGTGACAAAATATTTCTGACATCTCAACAGAACGTTTCAAGAATCAACCAGATTTGTCAAGTCAATAAAAATGTAGTTAAACTTCGCTATTTATCTCTTAAATCGTTCAGCTTGTTGTTTCCCATGAAATAAAAAAAAAGTTGACAAAAATTCGACCTCTTTGTCGATATGGTCAGATAAGAGAACAAGTTGGATTAAGGAGGAAACGAAAAAAAGAAAAAACTCACCCTTGCCAGGGCAACTGCTGGGAAAGTGTCCCAGACAAGTTGAGCTTCCTCGCCGGTGCCTCCATGGCGCTGACCCGAAAGTATACGTGATGCTGTGAGAGTGCTCATACCCATGCCATCGCCCACAAAAAGCACAACACCACGTGCCACACCAGCGGGTGGCGTTGACCCAGTCCCAGTGCCACTTGCACTTGCGGCTGCAGCTGCACGAAGTCGAGCTTCAATTCCACGCGCTGCACTCTCGTACCAAACCTTCCTCTCTAAACAGAAAAAAACCAGGCTTGTTAGTCATGTCTTGATCGCAAAAAGACTATGCAAAATTCAAGTGGGGCAATTGCAGCAAAACAAGACTAAAGAAACAAAGAGGGTCAGTTCGGGAAAAATTCAAGTAAAGAAAACTTCTAGAGAAAAATTATTCAGGGTATTTTAGATCGTGATGAGTAATAAACAATAATCATTAGAGTATTGTTTATTAATTATTGTAATCTACAACGCATACTACCTTGGTGAACACCTAAACTTTCTTTTAAATTTATGTCATGATTCAATATAATATGCAAACTAACTATTTGACTAGTAATCAACCCTGTTTCTCACTTAAAACTATTGACAATTGATCCTTTCCTGGTCAGCACCTAAAAATCTTCTTAAATTTATTTTATAATTTAGCATTATATTTATAGTCGAGATTTAACAAGTCATGAACCGTGTTTATTACTTATCAACATTAATAACACTGGTCAACAAGATGTGAACTATGTGCTCAGGGAAAAAGACATGTCATTTTTAGAGCAGTTTTTTGTGCTGAATCTAAATCTGGACTTTATTTTTGTGCAAAAAGTCATGTTTTCAAAATTTTTTTGCTCAAATTTTTTTTTTAAATTACAAATCAGGAGATGGGATGTTGTAATAATTTTTTAAAATAAAAATTAATATATGATTTTGATGCATTTTTTAATGCCAAATCCAACGTCGGTCTTTTTTCTGTGATATCTTATACGGTTGCCGAGATAATCTAGAACAACTAAGAAAAAACACGAAAAAAGTGGTTTTACAAAAAACTGCATATTTAGCTGAAATTTTTTTTTTTTACTGTTCCAGGTGTCATTCTCTTCGTTTTTCAATGCCAAGAAATTTAAAAAAAAGGGTTCATGCTATCACTGTTCGAAAGATACATGGCAGGGAAGTTGTCTCTTTCTACGGAGTTGCTAATTTGACAACTTACACGTAATTGAAGCGAATCATTGTACTAAGTCTTCAAAATATC
>JAUELO010000018.1:2305112-2315539 GCA_032357855.1 Amphibolips quercusostensackenii
TGTAAATCAAGACGATAAGCGTTTTTTGTTAATCCTCAAGTTTTCTATAAATTAAAAGAGTAAAATCACTTCCCGGAATCTCTACCAGGAAACAAATACATTACTAAGATTTCTTTAAGGTATAATCTGCAGTTTTGTAGTTACAGCTAGCGTGATAATTATCATCTCACAGGTAAATATCGTAGTCCAGCACATTAGGTTTGCAATAAAAATTATAAAGAGCTCATTCTATTTTATTACTATTTTATTTCCCTAAACGAAGAAATACTACATGTGTTTTACACATTATTTTATTTTAAAAGAAAATGTAAATCAAGACTATAATATCCGATTACAGTATTTACAGATTTCAAATTATTCTTTTTTAATCAACAAGTTTTCTAATAATTCAGAAATTAAAGTAACACCCTAAAAGCTCTAAAAGAAAACAAATAATTCACTAGAAAGTTTTTGGGTATAATCTGTAGTGATGCAGCCATTGGGATCATTATCATCTCAGAGGTAAATATCGTGGTCCCGCACATCAGGTTTGCAATAAAAATTATAAAAAGTTTATTTCATTTTATCACTATTTTATTTCTCTGAACTCAGGAATTATCTATGTGTTTGAAACATAATCTTATTTTGAACAAAGAATTGTTAATCGAAACTATGATATCTGCTCACTGTATTTGCACATTTCAGATGGTTTGTTTTTAATCATCAAGTTTCCTTAAAATTTAAAAACTGAAAGAACATTTCGAAATCTTTAACAGGAAAAAAATAATTTACTAAGAAGTCTTTGGCTATGATTTGCAATTTTGTAGATAAAGTCATCGTGATAATTATCATCTCATAGGTAAATATCGTGGTCTCGCACATCAGGTTTGCAATAAAAATGATAAAAAGCTCATTTCATTTCATTACGATTTTATTTCTCTGAACTGAGGAATACTACATATGTTTCAAACATTATTTTATTCTAAAAAAAAATTTTAAATCGAGACCAGGATATCCGCTGACTGTATTTACAGATTTTAAATTGTTGGTTTTTAATCATTAGGTTTTCTAAAAATTAAGAAAGTAAAATATCATCCTAAAATCTCTATCAGGGAACAAATAATTTATTAAAAAGCCTTCTGGTGTAATATACAGTTTTGTAGATGCAGCTATCGTGACAAGTATCATCAATAAAATAATTATTACTGTTTTTTATCTTTAAACTGAAAAATTCTCTACGTATTTAAAAAAATCTTATCTTGAACAAAGAATTGTAAATCAAGATTTCAAATTGTTCGTTTTCAATCTTTAAGTTTTCTAAAACTTAAGAAAGTGAAATAACAGTCTAAAACGTCTATCAGGAAACAAATGATTTACCGAGAAGTTCGTGAGTATCATCTGTAGATTTTAAGATTTAGTCATTGTGATCATCATCATCTCACAGGTAAATATTGTGGTCTCGCACATCAGGTTTGCAATGAAAATTAAAAAGAGCTTATAATATTTTATTACTGTTTTATTTCTTGCAATTGAGAAATTTTCTATGTGTTTCAAATAATCTTATTTCAAACAAAGAATTGTAAATCGAGACTATGATATTCGCTCACTGTATTTACAGATTTCGGATTGCTATTGTTTAATCATCAAATTTTATAGAAATTAAAAAAGTGAAATAACGCCACGAAATCTCTATGAGAGAAAAAAAATACTTTGATAAGAAGTCTTTGTGTATACTCTGCAGTTTGTAGATGCAATCATCGTGATAATTATCATCTCACAGGTAAATATCGTGGTCCTGCACATTAGGTTTGCAATAAAAATTATAACAAGCTTATTCTATTTCATTAGTGTTTTATTTCTCTAAACGGAGAAATATTACATGTATTCCAAACATTATTTTATTTCGAAGAAAAAATTGTAAGTCGACAGTATGATATCCACTCACCGCATTTGCAGATTCCTAATTGTTTTTTTTTAATTATTAAGTTTTCTAAAAATTCAAAAAGTAAGATAACATTCCGGAATCTCTATGAGGTAACAAATACTTTAGTAAGAAGTCTTGGGAATAATCTGCAGTTTTGTTAATAAAGCCATCGTGATAATGATCATTTTACTGTTAAATGTCGCGGTCCTGTACATCAAATTCATAATTTTTGTAATTCTCGAAATATCCATTCATCTATGCACAATTGTGAACTTATATTCTTTTTGTTTTATTTCATTACAATTTTATTTCTTTAAACTGAAAAATAAAATATTTGTTATAAACAAAATCGCAATTCGATCAAAAAATTGTGAATCGAAACTACTTTATCCGTTTCCTGCACTTACAGATTCCGAATTGTTTTTCTTTGGACCTATCGGATAACAAGAGTATAAGGGTCGATTTTTACTACCCTCACAAGCAAGACGTAAAACTAAATGACGAGTGCGGTTTTGGCGAAATGACGTTTTTTTGTTCTTCGACGTAAAAGCGTCGGGAATGGGATGAGGAGACGCGGTCGACGAACATGAGTTATATCGATGCTAAGAAACCCCTCGAAAACTTTGTTACGGCCTCTGCATCGTCGCCAGTCGCGAAAAAGTTAAACGCGCGATTTTATGCGTTATACGGGGTGTCCCATTGGAGAATACGAATGCTATTCACTTCCTGTTACAGATAGGAAAACTTGTTCTCGACAAAACTTGCCTCATTCCGAGAGGAAGCAAAACCTACTGGGGTTACGAAAATTAATAAAGAACGAGTCGGGAGCTGACCAACTTTTTGAATGAATTTCAATGGAAACTACAATAAACCCTTCAGCTTAAATTCACAGAAAAATTACACTAGTAAATTATTCTTGAATTTAATGAAGTTTACGAAATATCTACAAATTATCTTTTTTTATTTTTCGTTTTACATCAGAATCATAATTCTTCTTCAGAATTTCCTGCTTCTGTTAAAAATTGTAATTTATTTAGAAAATTCACTGTTTCAGCACGGAATTATCTTTTTTCTCGACAATTCAGTGTTTTAAATCAGAATCTTTGAATTATTTTTTAGATATAGGTGTAGCACAAAATTTTAATTATTTTGTGAAATTCCTTGAACAAACTTAAAATAATAATTTTTCTTTAAATTTATGTTTTAAATTAGAATGCATAATTATTTTTTGAAAATTCTTTGTTTCGAAAAAATTAAAATTCATTTAGAAAATCCACTGTTCCAGGTCAGCATCATTCTTTTCTTGATTATTTTCTCTTTTGAATCAGAATTATTATTTTTTTCAAAAAATTCTCGTTCTGGATCTAAATTACAGCTTTTGTTAAATTCTCTAATTTAAGCCAAACTATATATATAACTGCCTCGGTAAATTTTCTGTTTCAACTCAAAATTATAATTTTATTAAAAAATGTCTTGCTTCAAATCAAAATTAAAATTATGTTTTATAAAATTTCCCGTTCTGAACCAAAACTGGAATTTTTTTGGGAAATGCACTGTCTCAAGTCAGACTTATCATCCTTTTTGAAAATGCCCTCTTTGGAGTGAAAATTTTATTTTTTTTCTGAAAATTCCGTTTCCAGATCTAAATGAAATTTTTAATAGTTTTCTGATCCAATTTAGAATTACAGATGATTGCTTTGAAAAATTTCGGGTGTCAAATAAAAGTTATAATTTTACTCAAAAATTTACTGTTTTTTAAATCCAGCTATATCTCTGAATTACCATTCTATTAATAAATTCTCTTAACTTGCTGCAAGTCATAAATCTTCTTAAAAATTCGCTGTTTAAAATCAGAATCATAATTCTTTTTGACAAATAGCCGTTCGAAGTAAGAATTGCAATTCTTTTGTAATATTTACTGTTCCTAGCCAAAATTATTATTCTTCTAGGAAATTTTTTGTTCAAATTCAAAATCAAAATTCTTTTCAAAAATATCATGTTTTAAGTTAAAGTTGCAATCTTTTTATAAAATTTACTCTATCTAATCTTTTTTTCAAAATTCTCCGATCCAATTCGGAATTTTACATAATTGCTTTGGAAAATTTTCTGTTGCAACTGAAAACTATAATTTTTCAAAAAATACATTGTTCCAAAGCAGAATTATATTTTATCATACTATTTTTTTCAACCACAAATAACTCTAAATTACAATTCAAAAAAAAAAAAATTCTCTGAACTCACTCTAAAATATTATTATTTTAAAAAATTCACTGTCCAAAAAACAGAATCATAATTTTTTTCGAAAAATACCCGTTTCATGTGAAAATTGTAATTCTTTTTAAAAAGTCATAGTTACAAGAGAGAATTATAATTCTTCTTAAAAAATTTATTTTTAAGATCAGAATTGCAATGTTTTTTGAGAATTGCGTGTTTCAAATCTCAATACAAAAGTTTAATTTTTTGTCTTAAAAAAATCGAAACGTTTCTTTTGCCACCCTAGTTTTATTTTTTTTATAGATGCTGAAAAAGATTTTATGTCATTTTCTGTTATTAAAAATAAAATTGTTAGAAGTGGCTTTAAAAACAAGTAAGCGAAATTAAAAAAAAAATGTATTTATAATAAGGAGACTTTTCTTGCCCTTGTGAGCAAAGGGTATCTCGGGGACGCGGTGGTCCAAAAATGCATTGGAGATTTTTTTTCTAATTACCATGCACATAATTTGGAAATTTGTTTGAATTCACAAAAAAATTAATTATTTTATTTGTTAAAAAAATTATATTTATAATTAGCGCAAGCCCTATAAAATTTAACACGCATTTCCCATAAGAAAAAAATACGTTTTTGTAAATTTTATTCAGAATCTTCAACATCAGCTGAATTAAGTTAAAACTTAACCCCCATAAGTCTATTTTATAGGGTCACAAAAAACCCTATAACTAAAAAAGTGGGTATTGCGATTTTTTATTACTAATTATGATACTCTTGCAGTTTTTTCAATAAAAATTGTTTCTATTACGTAGAATAAGACGTTGCGGTAGAAAACAGATGTTGACATAAATTATTCAAATAATTTATTATTGTTTTTAGCCATTTTTTTTAGAATAGAAATACAAAGTCGCTGTTTTTTACAAATTTTCTACTTTTTACCTTCTTTCATCAAAAGTAAATTTTTTAAAAATCTTATACAGCAAAAATAATTGTTTAAACAAATTATTATTGTTCATATCAATCTTTTTCTATATTAATACTAGATAGTTGCAGTTGTATTCTGAACTTTAAACTTTTTGTCCACTTTTATGATAAATGAAAGTAAGAATTAATTTTATTTGAAAAATGAAAATTGTTTAAATAATTTATCATTATTGTCAATGACATTCTCTTTACTAAATAGCAGAAAGTTGCTGTTCTTTCTAAAATTTGGAAACTTTTTGTCCATTTTTTACTCAGATTGACTCAATAATTAGTTATATTAAGCAAAAACATTTGATTGAGCGAATTGCGTATCATTAACAACACTAAAAAAATTTTAAGCATTTGATTTAATTAACTTTGAATAACTATTTAACTCACTTGAGTTTATATTAGACAAATGGTGGAAAATTAAAAAAAAATGCACTTTTTTAGCATTATTCTGAGATAACATTATCAAAAATAATAATAATTTGCTAAAAAAAATTTTTCTGTTAACACTAATTAAGTATTACCTCACTTCAATTAGAAATTTGACAAAAAGCAGACAATTAAAAAAAAATGCGACTTTTTATCTCTATTCTGAAAAAAATGGCTGAGAACAATAATAATTGTTCAAAAAAGCAATATTAACATCTTATTATTAGTTTTAAGTGGTCTTTTCTGTATTATTTGCAATTTAAAACTGCGAAAAAATCATAATAAGCGCCAAGACTCGCAAATATTATTTTTTGATCGGGTTCCTTGATGTGCATGAAAATAAGATGAACAATTTTAATGAATTTTTGGACCACCGCGTCTCTGAGAAACCTTTTTTTAAAAGTTCAAAAATTTTTCTACTGCCGAATACATTTTTTTTAATTCTACTTATTATTTGTTTATACATATTTTGCCAATTTAATTATTTAATAAAAAATTTTGTTAATTCATTTATAGCATCTCTGAACAAGAGTACTAACTGTCAAGAAAAGTCTTCGTTTTTAACTAGATTTAGCTAATATTGACGTTTCTGAATAAAATTTACATAAACGTCTTTTATTATAGAAAATACGTGTGAATCTTTATTAAGCTTTCACCACCTTTAAATGTAAATAAAAAAATTGATTAATTTTTTTGTAAATTAGAACAAATTTACAAACAATTTGTATAGAAATTAGAAAAAAAAATTCCAATGCATTTTTGGACCACCGCGTCCCCGAGATACCTTCTGTTGGCAAGGACAAAATAAGTCTCCTAATGACAAATACCTTTTTTTTTAAATTTTGTTTACTATTTATTTACACATATTTTAATAATTTTATTTTTTAACAAAAAATTATATAAAATTATTTTTAGCATCTCTGAACAAAATTACTAACTGTAAAGAGAAATCTTAAGTTTTAACTCGATTCAGCTAATATTGACGATTCTAAATGAAATTTACAAAAAAAGTCTATTATTCTGGAAAATACGAGTGAAATTCTATTAGAACTGCACCACCACTGAATATAAAATTTTAAAAACAAAAAGATTGATTTATTTTTTTGGAAATTAGAAAAAATTTACAAACGATTTGCGCAAAAATTAGGAAAAAATTTCTAATGCATTTTTGGACCACCGCGTCCCCAAAATACCTTTTTTTTAGGTCAAAAAAAGTCTCTTTATTACGAATGACTTTTTCTTTTTTTGAAATTCTGTTCAGTTTTAGTTAAAACAAATTTCAACAACTTTATTATTTAACAAGAATAAATTATATAAAATTGTTTTAAGCATCTCTGAACAAAATTGCTGAAAAAAGAACACCCAAAAAGTTAAAATTCAAAAAAATTCACAAAGATTTTTGACATTTCAATGATTTTAAATAAACATGAAAAATTATTAAAAGTTTTCACAAAAGTTTCAAAATACTTGACAAAAAAATGTCACGGAGATTCCAAAAATTTCACAAAGATTTCAAAACTTTACACAGATTTAAAAAAGATTTAAAAAAATAGAAACCAGATTTCTAAGATTTTTAAACATTTTGAAGTTTTGAAATAATTTCCAACTTTTTTGAAAAAATGGAAAATATTGCATGAAGATTTCAGATATTCTAATATTTTCTAATTACCAAAAAAGATGCAAACAGTTTTTACAAATATTTGACACATTAAAAAAAAATATCAAAAAAATTTTAAAAGAATATAATTATGTCAAAGATTTGACAAGGGTTCAGTTTCACCAGATTTCAAACATTGCAAAACATTTAAAATAATTTAATCGATTATAATTTTTTTAAAAAGATTTTTAAAGATTTTAGAAAGAATTCAAACATTTAAGTGATATTAAACAAATACCAAAGATTTTAGAAAGATTTCTTAAATATTTCAAAAAATTTTACAAAGATTTCAAAGATTTCAAGATTTTCAAAAATTTCAAAAAGGGTACAGCACACTGGATTTTAAATTTCCCACATAGCTTTTAAAACTTTCAACAGATTCCAAGGATTTTAAAGGTTTGAAGAAGAACATAAACCAGAATTCTAAGATTTGAAAAATTTTAAAGATTTGAAACGATTTTCAAGTTTTTAAAAAGATTTTGACACATTTCACAATAATTTCAGATATTTTAATGATTTCAAATCAACAACAAAATTTGAAAAGGTTTCGTAAATCTTTCAAGAAATTTATAAGGATTTCAAAATATTTCCAGAAATTTAAAAATTTTGAAATTGGTACAGTACACCAGATTTTAAATATTTCAAAACATTTAAAAGATTTTAAACAATTTCAAAATGTTCCAACAAATTTGAGATGATTTAAAACAAACAAAAGAGATTGTGCAAAGATTGAAAACAGGGTTTCGAAATATTTTGTGAAGATTTCAAAATATTTCTAAAAATTTCACTAAGATTTCAAAGATTTCAAAGATATCACAGAAATTATAAAATATTACGAAAGTTTTTTTTAAGATTTTGAGTATTTTATAGATTTAGAAGAGACGTGTACACCAAATTTCTAATATTTTAGGAATATTTAAAGGATTTTAAAGATTTACCAAAAATTAAAAAAGAAGTTAAGCATTTCAAAGATTTGGAAGAAAGCGTCTACATCAGATTGAATATTACAAAAAAATTGCGAAAATTTGACAAAGATTTAAAAATTTTTAACAGACTAAAAGGATCTTAAAGATTTTAGAAAGGGTTATTTATTTTTTATTTATTTTAAATACATTAAAAAATTTTTATACACATTATATGTAATATTTATTCATATAACCACAAATAACATAATGACTTTATGTTACCCATTCAAAAAAGCTTAATTTAAATTTTTATTAAACTTTATATTGTGAAAAAACTATTCAGTTATAATTATTTAATCATTTCACAAAATAAGAAACACTGAACTATCATTTTCATTACAACATTCGAATCATTTTTACTTCTTTTTTTTTTAATTAAAACTTTCATTTATAAAAATTTGTATTATTAGAAATCTTTCAAACTTATTTAAGAAAATGCATGTTTTAATAAAATCTGTTAGTAATTAATTAATCAGTTTACAGCATGAAAAGCATCAAACAATCATTTTTACTTAAGCATTTAAATAAGTTTTACACTGTATATTCAAAAAACAATTATTTAAATTTCCAAACATTTAATTTACAACTAAACTTTTAAACTGATCAGAACAAAATGAAAATATACGTATATATTATTTTTAAAATTGACTTTAGGTACGTATTTTAAAACATCACACACATTTAAAAAATTATATAATTAAAATTGATGTTTTTCGAAGAAAACACAAACTTTTATTACAGAAATAATAGCCACTATTCAAATACATAGGCTTGAAGTGTATAATCAATTTATGTTGCTTAAGAGAGAAAGCTCAAAATTTAATCTTCATGCGATAAAATATTTTGAAGAAATTAATCAGTAAATAATTAATTAATCAGTTTACAAAAATGAAAGCCTTATCCAATTATTTTCAATAAAACATTCAAATAATTTTTACTTTATACAATATTTTTCAAACTTGAAATTTCGTTTCTCAAAATTTGAATTATGAATGAGCTTTTATACTAATTTTCAACAAAATTATAACATATGTGCTTGTAATTTTAAAAATTAAATTCACATCCTCATTTCACAACATCACAAACATTTAGAAAGTTTATATAATTGTTACAGATATATTAAAATTATAACTATAACAGATATAATTCTATAATTGTAACATTTTAAATAAAAGATAAACTTTAAACATACAAATAATAGCCAATATTAAATAAAATAATCCTAAAGAAACAAAAAATCTATTTATGTTACTTATTCAAAAACAATCAAAATTTATATTTTCATTTATTCGATCTTGTAAAAAAATTAATCAGATAATGATAATTTAATCAGCCTAGAAGACAACTTAGTTAAATTAGTTAAAAAGGAACTTTCATTTATAAAAATTTAATTTAGTTATAACCTTTTTAAATAATTCCAGAAAATGTAAGTTTCAATAGATTGTATTTGACATATTATAATTATAACTATAACAGATATAATTCTTTGACTGCAACATTTTCAATAAAAAATAAACTCTTATCATATAAGTAATAGCTATTATTTGATTACGTAATCTTAAACAAAAAAATGTATTTCTGTTACTTATTAAAAAACAATTAAAATTTAATCTTTATTTAATTTAATATTAACAAAAAATCAATCAGTTAATAATAAGTTAATCAGCTTGAAAGGGAAATTAGTTAAATGAGTTTAAAAGAAACTTTCATTTCTAAAAATTTGATTTAATAATTACCTTGTAAACTAATATCAGAAAATGCAGGTTTAAACAAATTCAGTTAATAATTAGATAATAGGTTCCCAGCACAAAAAGCATCAAACAATTATTCTTATTAAAAAATTCAAATAATTTTTACATTATATACATATATATCTTTTATTTAAAATTTAATTTTCATACATAATTTATTAATGACCTTTAAAACGAATTCATAATAATATATAATATATTTAAATATAATTTTGAAAATTGAATTTAGATTCTTTTTTAACATCATAGACATCAGCCACATCAATTAATGTTACTTAAGAGAGAAAAATTAAAATTAATTTTCTATGTTATTTAATATTGAAAAAAATTAATCAGTCAATAATAAATGAATCATTTCATAAAATTAGGAGCCATAAACAATTATTCTTATTGGAACATTCAAATAACTTTTACTTCATACAATATTTTTTTTGAACTTGAAATTTTATGTCTGAAAATTTAAATTATTATTAAGCTATCATAATAATTTTCGAAAAAATTTTAAAATATGTACATATAATTTTTAAAACTAAATTCAGAT
>JAUELO010000018.1:2315639-2337036 GCA_032357855.1 Amphibolips quercusostensackenii
AAAATTCACAAATCGGAAAATACTGAAACCACGAAATTCCCTAATTGCAAAATGCCCGAACAGTTTATAATATTACCAAATTTGAAAATCCCCTAATTTGAAATTTCATAAATAATTAAGCTTCTACATAATAAAATTTCCGAGCAATACAATTCCCAAAATGGAAAATTCCCGTATAACGAAACGCCAAAGCTATAAAATTCCCAAACAGTTTGTGATATTACCGAATTTAAAAAATTTTGAATTTTCGAATTTGAAAATTTTTAAATTAAAAAACTTGCGAAAAAATGAATTTCGGAATAACAATATTTACAAATTAAAAAAAAACCAGCATAAAAAAATTCCCGAATAATAAAATTCCTGAATAATAAAATTCCTTAATAATAAAATTTCCGATTAATATAATCCTTGAATTGGAAAATTCCCGAATAACGAAAATCACAAATATTAACATTTCCGAACAGTTTTTAATATAACCGAATTTGAAAATCCCCAAATTTGAGATTTTTCAAATTCAAAAATACCCAAATCAAAAAATTCACGAATAATAAAATTTCTCAATAACAATATTTCCGAATAATGAAATTCCCGAATTGTAAAATTACCGTATGAAAAAATTTCTAAATTATAAAATTCCCGAATAATAACATTTCTAAATAATTAAATTTCCGAATAATAAAATCTACGAATTAAAAAATTCCTGAATAACAAAACTCAAAAATATTGAAATCCTTGACCAGTTAAATTTTCAAGTTGGAAAATTCTCGAATAACAAAATTTCTGAATCATAAAATATCCTGATAGTTTGTAATTTCACCGAATTAAAAAATGCCCGGATTTAAACATCGCTGTGTTTAAATATTTTTGAACTAGAAAATTCCCAAATTTGAACATTCACGAATAATACAATTTCTGAGTAATAAAATTTCTAAGCAATAGGATTTCCAAATTCAAAAATTCACGAAGAATAAAATTTTTGAATAATGAAATTTCCGGATAATGAAATCCCCAAATCTAAAAAATTTCCGAATAACAAAATGTAAAAATGATAAAATTCCCGAATGAATTATACTATTGCCGAATTCGAAAATTCTCTAATTTAAAAATTTAAAAATCCGCAAATTTGAAAATTTAGAAATAATAAAATTTCTGAATAACCAAATTTTCGAATAATAAAATCAACGAACTTGAAAATACTCGAATAACGAAATTCCCCAATTATGAAATCCGCGAATAGTTTTACTATTACCGAACTTAAAAATTCCGGAATTTGAAAATTTCTGAATTTAAAAATCCCCAAATTTGAAAATTCACAATTAATAAAATTTCTAAATAATACAATTTTCGAGCAATAAAATTCCCAAATTGAAAAATTCTAGAATAACGAAATTTCTAAGTTATAAAATTCCCGGACAGTTTATAATATTACCGAATTTGAAAATTTACGAATTTCAAATTTCTGAATTTAAAAATGATTAAATTTGAAAATTTACAAGTAATAAAATTTATAAATAAAAAAATTTCCAAAAAATAAAATCTCCAAATTGGAAAATTGCCGAATAACGAAATTCACAAAATATAATATTCCCGAACAGTTTATAATATTACCAAATTCGTAAATTTCCGGAATGGAAAATCAAAAAATTAAAAAAATTTACTAATCACAAAATCTTTGGAAAGTAAAATTTCCGAATGATGAAATTCCTCAATTGAAAAAATGGCCAAATTTGAGAATTTCCGAATTTGAAAATCCCCAAATTTAAAAATTCGCGAATAATAAAAATTTCTGAAAAATAAAATTTCCAAATAGTAAAATTTCTGAATTGTGAAATTTCAAAATTTAAAAATTGATGAATTTAAAAATCTTTGAATTTAATAATTTATGAATAATTAAATTTCTAAATAATTAAGTTTCCGAATAATAAAATCCCCCAATTTGAAAATTCTTAAATAACAAAATTCACTAATATTGAAATTCTCAAATAGTTTTTAACATCACCGAATTTTTAAAATTTGAAAATTCCTGAATAACAAAATTCACAAATATTAAAGTTCCTAAACAGTTTATAAGATTACCCAAATTAAAAATTTCCGAATTTGAAAATCCCTAAATTTGAAAATGCACGAATAATATTATTTCTGGATAATAAAATTTCCGAATAATAAAATTCCCCAATTTAAAAATTTGCGAATTTAAAAATTACCAAATAACAAAATTACAAATATTAAAATTCCTGAACAGTTTATAACATTACCGAAATTGAAAATTTCTGAATTTGAAAATCCCTGAATTTGAACATTCACGAATAATATTATTTCTGAATAATAAAATTTCCGAATAATAAAATTCCCAAATTGAAAAATTCCCAAATAACGAAATTCATAAATTATGAAATTCCCGAATAGCTTTTAATATTACCGAATTCGAAAATTCCCGAATTTAAAAATGTCAGATTATGAAAATACCCAAATTTAAAAACTAACTATTAAAAACATTTCTGAATTATAAAATTTCCAAATAATAAAATCACTGAATTGGAAAATTCTCGAATAAAGAAATTCCTAAACAATAAAATTCCCGAACAGTTTATAATATTACCGAATTTGAAAATTTTCAAATCGAAAAATTACCAAATTAAAAAATTTCCGACTTTGAGAATACCTAAATTTGAAAACTCACGAATTATAAAATTTCTGAATAATGAAATTTCCAAATAGTAAAAACACCAAATTGAAAAATTTTTGAAAAACGAAATCCTTTAATATTAAAATTTCCGAACAGCTTATAATATTACCGAATTTGAAAATTTCAGAATTGAAAAATTACCGAATTTGAAAATTTCGGAATTGGAAAATTACCGAATTCGAAAATTTCCGAATAACGAAAATCCCAAATTATAAAATGTCCAAATACTTTATAGTATTACCCAACTGGAAAATTTTCGAATTTAGAAATCGTTGTGTTTAAACATTTTGGAATTGAAAAATCCCCCAATATGAATATTTACAAATAATACAATTTCTAAATAATAAAATTTTCAAATAATTTAACAAATATTTAAATTCTCAAACAGTTTATAACATTACTGAATTAAAAAAATTTTGAATTTGAAAAATTTCCGAATAACAAAATTTAAGAATACTAAAATTCCCAAACAGTTTATAACATTACCGAAATTAAAAATTTCCGAATTTGAAAATTTCTAAATTTAAACATTCACAAATAATATTATTTCTGAATAATGAAATTTCCGAATAATAAAATCCCCAAATTGAAAAATTCCCAAATAACGAAATTCCCAAATTATGAAATTTCCGAATAGTTTGTAATATTACTATATCCAAAAATTTCCGAATTTGAAAATCTTAGAATTTCAAAATACCCAAATTTAAAAACTTACTATTAATAAAATTTCTGAATAATAACATTTTTAAATAATAAAATCAACGAAGTATAAAATTCTCTAATAAGGAATTTCCTAAATAATAAAATTTCCAAAAAGTTCATAATATCACTAAATTTGAAAATTTCCGAATTGAAAAATTACCGAATTTTAAAATTTATGACTGAAAATCCACAATTTTGAAAATTCACGAATAATAAAATTTCTGAATAATAAAATTTTCAAATAATAAGATCACCGAATTGGAAAATTCTCGAATAACGAAATTCCTGAAGAAAAAAATTCCGAACAGCTCATAATATTACCGAATTTGAAAAATTCCTTACTGAAAAATTACCGAATTCGAAAATTTTAGAATTTGAAAATTACCAAATTTGAAAATTCACAAATAATAAAATTTCTAAATAATAAAATTTTCAAATAATAAAATCACCGAATTGAAAAAATTCTCGAATAACAAAATTTCTAAATAATAAAATTCTCGAGCAACTTATAATATCACTGAGTTTGAAAATTTCCGACTTTAAAAATTCCTAAATTTGAAAATGCACAAATATCAAAATTTTTGAATAATAAAATTATCAAATAATAAAATTCGCAAATCGGAAAGTTCTCGGATAAAAAAATCCCAAATTTTAAAATGCCCGAACACTTTATGATATTACCGAATTGTAAAATTTCCGAATTTAAAAATCGCTGTGTTTGAACAAGTTCGAATTAAAAAAGCCCCAAATTTTAATACTTACGAATAATATAATCTCTAAATAATAAAATTTTTGAATAATAAAATTCCTAAATTGAAGAATTTGCAAATAACAAAATTCCTAAATTATAAAATTCCCGAACAGTTTATAATATTATCGAATGAAAAAACCCCGAATAATAAAATTCCCAAGTCACAAAATTCGCAAAGAGCTCATAATATTACTAAATTTCAAAATTTGCGAATTTGAGAATTTCTGTATTTGAAAATTTATAAATTAGAAAATTCCAAAATAACATGATTCTTTAATTAAAAAATTTCCGAACACTGCGATATTACCGACTCTGAAAATTACCGAATAATAAAATTTCTAAACAGATCATAATATTTCCGAGTTAAATAATTCTCATTATTAAAATTTCCAACATTCTGTAATATTACTAAATTTGAAAATTTCTGAATAACGAAATTCCCAAATTATAAAATTAACAAAGAGTGTATAATATCACTACTTAGAATTTGAAAAATTAAAAAAAAACTTTCATATAATAAAATATCGGAATAATAAAATTCCTGATTCGGAAAATTCGCGAATGAAAAAATCGAGAATTATAACATTTCTGAACACTTTATATTATTACCGAATTGTCAAATACCCAAATAATAAAATTTTAGAATAATTACATTTCCGAATAATTAAATTTTCGAATAATTACATTTCCGAATAATTAAATTTTCGAATAATTACATTTCCGAATGATACAATTTTCGCAGAATAAAATTTTTAGACAAACAAAACAAAGAACGGTAAAAATAAATTAACGAAAGTTGTTCATCAAAATAAGAGCTATAAACTTCGTTTTATACGTTTTTTTATTCGAGTTGTAGTTTTTGATTTAACTGTGTAAAAAAACAATGACAATTTTTTTTTAAATGTGGAAGAAAACCTTAAATAAGAAAAAAATTAATAGACAAAAGTGGATCACCCAAAAAAGATATTAACATTTTTTAAGTTTATTTTTTAGTAGGATCCGTATTTTTTGTTTAAATCGTGAAGGTATTGAAATTACTTATTTAAATTAGTTTTTGTTTTGTTCATTAAAATCAACATTAAAGATTAAAAAATTAAATTCATAGGAAAGCAACACGAGGAACGGTAAAAATAAATAAACAAAAGTTGTTCACCTACATAAAAGCTATACATTTATTTTTTCACGTTTTTTAATAGGATCCGTTGTTTTTGTTTTAACCGTGAAAAAAACATTGAAAATATTTTCAAAAATTATGGAGAAGAGACACAAGTTAGAAAAAAATTAATAGACAAAAGTTATCTACCCAAAAAAAATCTACACATTTTTTATGATTATTTTTTTAATAGGATCCGAATTTCTTGTTTGAATCGTAGAAGTATTGGGAAAAGAATAACATTATAAAAAAATTAATTTTTTGGGAAAAGGACACAAGATGCTAGCAAAAATATTTAAAATTGAAACGTTTTCAATTCAAAATCATTTAATATATTTTTCTCAATTTCAAACGCTTTTATTAAAAAAAACTTTTATTATTATTTACGATAAAATCGTCGTTATTCTTGTTTCTTCTTAACTTTTTTTTTGCTCGCAACGATCTTGAAAAAAAAAAATTTCCGACAATCTTTTTATATAAATTAAAGAAAGTAGATTTTCTCTACCTTTAATAGAATTCTGGATTGCAAATCAAGAAGAAATCTAAATATATTTCGGGGATGCTCAACTGCGGTAGGTTTTTTGCGAGCTGTTTTTGTACTAAGGTCCTTAATTTCTCATTTCTTTATTCAACTCAATAAAAAGTTCTCGAATTCAATTACCTTGAGAATGCTACGATCCGGAACCACTTAATCGACGAAAGTTGGATTCCCTATGTCCGTTGCCCGCCGACAACCGAACGAGGAAAAAGGAAAAAAATTCACGGAAAAGCGTAAGTCGAAGCTTTTTGTCCTTCAGCTTGCAGTGGCTAACGACTCCTCCGGGACAAACATGACTCCAAAGGCTCTTGAAAATAGGGCGAACTAACTTTTATGCAAATTTCTCCACTGCTGTCTTTTCTAATAATCCGGTTCAAAAAACAAACAAACAAAAAAAGTGTATGGTAGAGAGGCCACACGGAAGAAGTGAAACTTTGATCGAGAAATCTCTCTGTCTCTTTTAGTTTTTCCTTTCCTTATTTTTCTCGTTCTTTTTTCCTGTTCTTTTTCCCCTTTCCCCTTTCATATTTCTCTTTTCCCCTTTTACACTTTTCTTCCCCCCTCATAACTTCCTTTTCACATTTCCCATTTTCAGTTTCCTTTCTCTTCTTCTTCCTCCTTTCCGCTCTACACTTTCCCTTTTCCTCTTTTCTTTTTACCCTCCCCCCTTTGACTTCCTCCCAGCTGTTTCTCCTTTTATACAGCCCATTTTCCCCGTTTCATCTTCCCCTTCTCGCCCTTTTCAATTTCCCTTTTTGCGTTTGCATTTTGTCCTTCTACTTTTACATCTCTCTTTTCCCCTATTCCCTTTCCTCTTGCACACTCCCCCTAATTTCTGCTTCCCCCAGCCACTATTGCGTTTTATTTTCTCCTTCTACATTTCACATTTCCCTTTTTCCGTTTCCTTCCGCTTCTCCTTTCCCTTTTCGCTCTACACTTTATTTTTTCTTTTTTCCCTTTCTCCACTTCAATCTTCCTCCTTTTATTTCTTTTTAAATATTTTTCTGTGTACACTTTCCTTCTTTCCTGTTCTAACTTTCCCGTTTACACTTTCCCTTTTACACTTTCCCTTTTCTTTCTTTTTACTTGCCTTTTTACGTTTCCCTTTTCTCCTTTTTTCCACTTTAACACTTCTCTCTCCCCTTTTTCCTTCCACACTTTCCCTTCCCCTCCCTACTTTCTGCTTCCTCCAGCTACTTACACTATCCTTTTACTTCTTTACCTTTTCCTGTTTCCTTACCCTTCTTCTCTTCCCTTTTCAGTCTGGACTTTCCCTTTTCCTCTTGTACCTTCACTTTCCCCTTTTCACTTTTCACTCTCTTCCTTTCACTTACCCTTCACAGTTTCTCATCTTACACTTTTCCTTTTATATTGTCCCTTTTATACTTTCTTTTTTATGCTTTCCCTTTTACACTTTTCCTTTTTCTTTTTTTCACTTTCTTTTTTTACGTTTTCCTTTTCCACATTTCCTCTTTTACCGTTCTTTTCTTTCTCCCCTTACCCCTTTTAACTCTAATTTCTTCCCTTTTATCTTCCTCTTTTGCTTTTACCTTCCTCCTTTTTTCTTTCTTCTCTGCACTTTTCTTCAAACTTTTCCTTTTCCTTTTTCTCTTTTTTCTTTTCTTTTTTTATTTATACCATATCTTTTTTCTTCTCCCTTTCTGCTTCCTATTCTGCCTTTTTCACTCAAACTTTATCTTTTTACCTTTTTCCCTTTTTCTGCACTTTTTCTCTTTTTCCATCATTTTTTCCTCTTTTTTTGCCTTTCGCTTTTCCCCTTTCTCCTTTATATTTTTTCTTTCTCCTTATTTCTTGTCCCTTCTCCTGTTTCTACTTTCGTTTTTCCCTTACACCCCTTCACCCTTCCACATTGTCCCCTCTTAATTTTCTAAGTTCCCCTTTTCCAATTCCACTAACCTTTTCTCTTTTATTTTTCCCCCTTTTCAACTTTTTATTTTCCCCCTTATATTATTCGTGAATTTTTTCTTTCGGACATTTTCTGATTCAGGAGTTTTATTATGGGACGATTAAAGAATCCCGAAAAATGAAATTTCCGTCGTTGTATAATTCCCAAATAATAAAATTTGTAAATAATAAGATTCCCGACATTTTACATTTCACACTTTCCCTTTTGATCTTTTCCCTTTCTACTTTTTGCTTTCCTCCTTTCACTTTTCTGTCACAGTTTTTCCTTATACACTTTCCCATTTTTTTAAATTCCACTTTTCTTATTCCCCCTTTACACTTTCCTTTTTCTTATTTTTCCCTTTTACTTGCCCCTTTTCCCTTCGTCTTTATTTTTCCCCTTTCTCCTTTCAACATTTTCTTTTCACCATTCGTCTTCCTCTTCTTCTTTCGCCCCCTTTTCCTCTTTCCTGTTTTTCCTTTTCGCTTTCCTGTATTCCCTTTCTACTTATACCGTTTCTATTTCCTTTGCCCCTTTCTACTCGCCCTTTTACTTTTTTCTTTCTTTTTTTGTCTTTTCCTTTTCTCCTTTTTCTTCACATTTTGTTCTTTCCCCTTTCCCTTTCTTCTTTTTCTTTGCCTTTCGCTTTTCCTATTTGTCCTTTTCCCTTTTTCTTATTCTCCTTTTCACTTATGCAGTTTCTATTTCCTGTGCCCCTTTCTACTTGCCCTTTTACTTTCCCCTTTCTCTTTTCACCTTTTTTTTCTTTTTCTTCACATTTTGTCCTTTTTCCCTTCCTTTCCTCCTTTTTCTTAGCCTTTTGCTTTTCCTCTCTTCCCTTTACATTTTCTTTTTCTCCTGTTTACCATTTTCTTTTCTTTCCTCTTTTCAACTTTTCATTTTTCCCTTTTCTTCCTGTTCCGCTTTCCCCCTCCCTTTTCCCTGTCTCCTTTCTACTCTCTTTTTTTCCTTTTCCCTTTTCTCATTTTCTCTTTCCCTCTCCACTTTCTGAAAAAGTTAAATTTTCTATCGAATATTCAAATGTTCAACCAAAAAATAATAATATTTTACTAAAAGATCAATTAAAAATCTAAAAAGAATAATTTTCTGTACAAAAATACGGATTTTTAACGGAAGAGTTAGATTTTTAAACCAAAAAGTCGAATAAAAAAAGCCTTCTAAACAAAAAAAAATTTTCAACGAAAGAATTACTTTTTAACAAAAACAGATAAATTTTTATCCAAATAGTTTAATTTTAACCAAAAAAATTTATTTTCACCCAAACAGTTCTACCTACTATCAAATATTTGACCCTAAGCAAAATACATCAAATTCCAATAACAAAATTTAATAATTAATAAAATATTTGTATTATTAACCTGAAAAGGTAAATCTTTCCAAAAATTATAAAATTTCAAAACTTAAAAGATTTAACTTCAACCAAAATGAGCTGCATTTTCAACCAAAATTTTTTGTAAGGAATCATCATGACCGCACGACTGGGCAGGGTCTGGATCAACAAATCTCTGTCTCTTGTATTTTTGCCTTTGCTTTTTTTTATTTTACTTTTTTTCTTTTCACATTTCTCTTTTCCACTTCCACTTTCTCTTTTCCTCTTTTACACTATCACTTCCGCCTCCCTACTTTCCTCTTTCCCTATTCAAATTCCACTTTTTACTTTCTTTTTTTCCCTTTTCCGTTAAGTTTTCCGTCTCCTTTGCCCTTTCCGCTCTTCACTTTCTATTTTTCCCTTTTCCCTTTCCACTTCTTCCTTCACACCTTTTACTGACTCTTTATAGTTTCTCCTTTTACACTTTCTCTTTTCCCCCTCCTCTCTTCCACTTACCACTTTCAGCTTTTTCTTTTTCCTTTCCTCTTTCCCTTTTGAATTGTCTTTCCTATTCTCTTTTTCTCTTTCTACTTGCCCTTTTCCCTCTTTTTCACCTTTTTCTTCACTCTTTCTCCTTTCTTCTTTCCTTTCCACCTTCTCCTTTTCCTCCTTTCCTTTACATTTCTTTTTACTTCCCCCTTTCCCTTATTCTCTTTTCTGTTTCCACTTTCATTTTTCCCTTTTCCACCTACCCCCTTTCATCATTCTCCCTTTCCTCATCTACTTTTCTTTTCCTTGTTCATTTCTACTTCCCCTTTCCCTTTCCTCTGTCTCTTTTTTTCTTTTCTTTCTTTTCCCTTTCACTATTTTCCTTTCGATTTTCCTTTTTTTTCTGCCCCCTTTTCACTTTCCCTTTTCCTTATTCCCTCTTCCTGTTTCCTCTTCCTCTCTTCACTTTCCAAAAAAGTTAAATTTTTCACTCAATATTTGAAATTTTAACCGAAAAAGAATGATGAATTTTCACAAAAAAGATTAATTTTCTATCAAAAGATAACTTTGAATAAAGAAAAAAGAATTTTTTTTCAAAAAGACAATTACTGAAAAAAGTTTAGTTTTCAAGCTGAAAAAGTAGAATGCTTTAGAAAACATTCGTCTTCTAATCTTAAAAAAAGGAATTTTCAATCTTAAAAGTAACTTTTAAACTAAAAGTTATGAATTTTTACCAAAATAGTTAAATTTACAACTAGAAAAATTAATTTTAAACGATACAAATGAATTTCCAACCAAGTAGTTTTACTTCCAAACCAGAAAAATGAATGTTCACAAAAAATATTAATTTTCTACCAAAAGATAATTTTCAATAACAAAAAAATTAAATTGTTCTCAAAAGGTTAGTTTTCAACAAAAAAGTTCAATTTTAAAATAATTATTTAAATTTTTTACTTAGCGAGGTGAATGTTCAACT
Source organism: Amphibolips quercusostensackenii (assembly GCA_032357855.1). Lineage (NCBI taxonomy): Eukaryota > Metazoa > Arthropoda > Insecta > Hymenoptera > Cynipidae > Amphibolips > Amphibolips quercusostensackenii. The sequence goes on from JAUELO010000018.1 coordinate 2,326,171, forward strand.
AAATCATGGGATTTTCTATCACAAAAGACCAATTTTTAACAAAAGTGATTAAGTTTTTGAGATAAAAGGCTTAATGTTTTAGAAACCATTTGATTCTTAAATATAAGAAAATAAATTGTCAACAAAAAAGTTACTTTTCAACCATGAATGATAAATGTTAAACTAATAAGTTAAATTTTGAACTAAAAGCATTAATTTTTAACAAAACAGTTGCACTTACAACCACATAGTTGAACTTCAAGCAAATACACCAACTTTTAACAAAAAGTGCATTTTAAACCAATAATTTAAAATTTTAATCAAAAGAATTAATGATTAACCAAAAAATTAAATCACAACAAACTAGTTAAACAATAGAGCAAAATACATAAATTTGCGACATAACTGTTCAATCTTCGACCAAAAAGATAACTTTTTAACAAAATATTCAAATTTTCTACAAAATAATTAAATTTTAAACCAATTAGTAGAATTTTTAAATAAAAGCAGTGCATTTTATATTAGTGATATAACAGTAGACTTTCGAAAACAATAAATAACTTGATACACGCGGCTTGCATAGAGTGAGACTCTTTTACTTGAGAGATTCAAAACACTCTCGCAGACGACGATTATTTATTTAGCAGACAACCATGTTAAAGTAACTTACGACATTAGACCTTAGAGTAAACGAGAGGAAAGATAGACTCACAGCGGCAAAAGTAGGTACTGATTAAAATCGACATCAGCAGCGACATTAGCCAGAAAGCAAGGCAAGTGGAGGCGAGAGCCGAGAGTAGTGTGCCTGAGAAGCTCGACGCGCGCATCTCGCTCCACTGATTTTCTACCCTCTCCGTACGACTCTCAAGCAACGCCCACGCAGCCTCCTCGTTATAAAATCGCGCACTGTTCCTGAACGTCAGTAGTTAGAGAGCTGGTATACAGATTTTAAACCAAAAACTCTTCAGCTAGTATCCAGCCCTAGGTTCCTACAGCTGGTGGCCAGCTCTAGGTCTCACGAGCGAGCCATCGCCGTGAGTCTCAACGAAACTAAACCAAAAACAGATCTCACTCTCTTCAAAAATCGATCGCTGGTATCCAGCCTTAGGTTTTCCGAACAAGTAAATGTTCGAAGTGTTGATCTAAAATGCACTGTTTGTCGTACTCATCCATCCACAAGTACCCACCTGTAAGAAATATAGTAAGTCGGAGTAAAAAAAAACTCTGAATTTATACATATATTTTTTACGGTATTATTGATTTCTCACTTAAATTCACCCCCTCCCTCCTCCGCTAACGGGCTAGCTGGCATCCCAGCCTGCCTGTTTCCGCTGCAACAGCTGGCATCTCAGCCCTTGCAGTCGACATACTAACTTACTTCACCCCCACCCCTGACTTTTACGCAAGAACCTCCGCGAACCAACTTTTTTTAGGGTGACAAAATATCTAAAGACGACTGCTCAACTACGACGTCATTTTACTTTCCTTGCAACCTTTCCTCCATATCCCTTTTCCACTAGCTATCTCTTTTAATCTTATAAAATAGAGACACTATATCTTTTTTCACATCCATCGGGATCTCTTCTCTTACTTTCTCCCTTAGTGCTTTCCAGACCCCTCTTCAACATTCCCTCTCTCTTGTTCCAGAGTTAGTTTCCTCTCGCTCCGCCTAAACGGATAGACATCCTTTGTTACCGCCAATCCCTTTTTCTCTTTCTTTCCAGAGTTAGTTTCCTCCCTCTCTGCCTTGATAGATAGACATCCTCCATTACCTCTATTCACTTTCTCTTTCGCTTCAGAGTTTGTTCCCTCTCTTTTTGACTTAACGGATAGACATCCTCCATTAACTTTATTCTCTTTCTCTCGTTCAAGAGTTAGTTCTCTCTTTTTACCTTTACGGATAGACATCCTGCATTCTCGACCTACATCCTTCGAAGGTTTACCAATTAAATACACCCTTTAAATTAAGAACATATTAAACATTCAAGCATAAGAGAGAAATTCTCAGACGGCAAAAAAGTCAGTTGAATTTTTGACCAAAAAACCGACTTTTGATAAAAAAGCATTCAAAAAAATAGTAGAATTTTTAATAAAAAAAGACAAATCGTATACCAAAAACATAGAAGTTAATATAAAATATGAAAATTAATTTATTAAGAACCAAAAGTATAAATTTTCAATCAACGCGAAATTATTTTTAACAAGAAAATTAAAGTTTTCACAAAATATTTGAAATTAGAATCAATTAGTAGAATTTTTGACCAAAAGAGAAGAAATATGAACTTAAAATACAATAAAAATAATAAACTCTAAGAGTATGAATTTTTAACTAAAAAAGTAATAATTTTACACAAACAAATATAAATTTTCAACCGAAGAAGATAAATTTTTCATAATTAAATTTTTTCAATGAATAATAGAATTTGTGTCTTAAAGAGAATAATTGGTAATAAATGGTTGAATTTAAAAAAAAATAAGAATTTTTTACCAAAATACTTCAATTGTAAATAAAATATATAATACAATATATAAATGTTTTTAAAAACGCATTTGGATTCTTTAACATTTAAGATTAATCTTTCACTAAAAAAAAATATTTTTTCAACAGAAGATTAATTTTTAATTACAAAGAATAAATTTTGTATCCATAAAGAAGAAAGTTTAACAAAACAATTGAATTTTTAATTAAAATTGATGAATCTTTCTAGGAAAAAGCTGAATTTTCAACAAAAAAATAATATAATTTTTAACCAAATGGTACAAGTTTCAAACAAAATAAATAAATTTTAGACAAAAAATTTTTAAACAAAAAAAAGATGATTTTTCTAACAAAAAATAAAAGTAAATCTCAAGGGATAAGTTTTTTATCTAAAAGGACAAATGCTCAATCAAAAAGTTTAAGAATAAAATTCTAATAAAAAGTTCGTTTACATTTAAAAAAATCTTTTTTCAAATGTTCCCTGTCTTAGTCACTCTTCTCTTTTAATAATTAACATTATTTTTGAAAAATAAAAAACAAATGTTTAGTTTATTATTCAGACTCAGATTCATAGTTCACGAATTAAAAACAATTATTCATTATTTAGATATTTTCTATAAACAAATCTATAGTTTGGCGATTTTTTAATTAATGGGCTAAATTTTTGCTCACTAAATCAACTTGTCATATCTTTTAGATGACTCTTTGCTACTATACTTTGTGATTTGACGATAAAAATTTATTTATCAAACAATTTTTATAAAAAAATTTACAGTTTTATGGCTTCTAAATAATAGGCTCAATTTTTGTTTATAGAATGAATTAGCTATATCTATCCGCTGACTCTTTACTATATATAATTTATAATTATATAAATTGCTGTATTTGATTGATAACTCGTCTTTTTGGGTAGAAAATTTATATTTTTCGTTTGAAAAAGTACTTTTGGGTTAGTTGTTTAACACTTTTCCTAATTTTTTATTTTTTTTAATTCATCATCTTTTTTGACGATTCATCTCTTTTTTTTAATTAATCTATTTTGATAAAAACGGTTCGCTTGGTTGAGAATTAATTTTCTTCAAAAAATATAAATATTTGACTCCAAGTATTTGAATGAAAATTATTTATTTATTTTTTTTTAATTTTGAATGTAACTGTTTTGTAGGAAATTTGTCTCTTTGGCTTAGAAATTCAACAATTTAGTAGGAAATTTCACTCTTTGGTTAAATTTTTTTTTCTTCTGATTTCTTAAAAATTAATTATTTTTCAATAAAAAATTTATGTTTTTATCTTAAAATAAAGCTATCCCATTATTCTTTGAAAATTTATCAAGTATTTTTTTGTTGAATTCAAGTGGTTAATAATAAGTTTTGTTTTTTGTTAAATTATACTTTTTTAACTGAAAATGTATCATTCATATTTGCATTAAAACCTCTTTTTTTGCTTGAAAATTTAACTATTTGGTAAAAAATACATATATTTTGTGAAAAAATTCGTCTTTTAAAAAATTACTTTTCTTGGTGCAAAATTCATCTATACGTGGGCGTCATATGTGAACTCTACCTAATTAGGAATGATTTAATGAGGACCTTTTTCCTCTTTGATCTATTCTTTATTCAACTACTATGTGATTGAATTTCTTTTTTCTTTTTTGATAAAAAGAAACACACATAGATAATTATTTCATTAAAGCGAGTAATAGAGGCAGACATAATAATATAAAAGAAAAAACTAAAAGAACGGCAAGGACGACAAAGGCTTTGAAATATTCGATATTGTTTTCGATTTCAAATTTTTAAATTTTTATCGATTTAATCAAATATGAAAAAAAATGAATAAAAATAATTTACTAATAAGTTTATTCAATTAAATACAATATAGAAAATAATAAACATTGTATAATAATGAACATTTTGAGCCAAACAACGCACGATCTGAAAAAAGTTCAAAAAAGAGAAAAGCTGTTTTTTGGTTTTTATTGTAAAAAAAAATTAAAAATGAAATAATAGAATTTTTGTCCAAACGATACAGGCTATGAAAAAAATTAATCAACAAAAGTAACTCATCTTAAAAAGCGCTACAAATTTTTCAAGAACAATTTTTTTATAAAGGGCTTAGTTTATGTTAAATTCATAAAAAATAAAATTAAAAATTATAAAGTTCAATTCTCGGACGAACGACACCAGCTGCGAAAAAAATTATTTAACACAAGTATTTTTTTCTAAAAACAGCTACCAATTTGTTGTTAATTATTTTTTGATGGAATGCATATTTTTTGTTCTCATTGTGGAAAGTGAAATTGGAAATAGAAAAATAAAATTTTTAGACAAACAACACAAGCTATAAAAGAATTGAATAGACAAAAGTTGCTCATCCAAAAAAGAGCTACAAAATTTTCATCTGTAGTCCCTGGATGAAATGCTTAGCATTTTTTTGATTAATAAAACATGACATTAAAATTTAAAAAATAAATTTTTAGACAAACGACACAAGCTGTAAAAAAATTAATTAGACGAAGGTCGTTCTTTCAGAAAATAGCTACGTTATTGAATCATTCTCTGATGGAATGAGTATTTTTGGTTTCAATCATAAGAAATAAAATCAGAAATAGCAGAATTAAATTTTAGGAGAAGCCACACTAGCAAAAAAAAATTAACAAAAGTTACTCTTACAAAATAGAGCTTTAAATTTGTTAATTATCATTTTTTGATAGGAAATGTAGTTTTTATTTCATTCGCAAGAAAAAACATTAAGAATAAATAAATTGAATTTTGAAACACACAACACAAGCTACGAAAAAAAATCATTTGACAAAAGTTGTTCTTTTAAACAGAAGCTATAAATTTGTTGTTATTCATTTTTTAATAGAATGCGTATTTTTGGTTTTCAATGTGAATTACAAAATTCAAAATGAAAAATTAAATTTTTGGACAAAACGCAAGCTATGAAAAAAATATTATTGGACAAATGTTGTTCTTCTAAATAGGAGCTACAAAATTTTTATAAATTAATTTTTGATTGCATGCGCAATTTTGGTTTTTAGTGTGAATTATAAAATTTAAAATGAAAGAAATCAAATTTTTAGACAAACGACACAAGCTACGAAGAAAAAATAATTAGACGTAACAATTTTTTCGTAAAAAACAACATTTAAGACAAAAATTTATTTGTTGAACAAACGACACAAGCTACGAAAAAAAATTAGAAAAAAATTATTCTCTCTCAAAAAAAGCTACAAATTTGTTATTATTTAATTTTTAGTATAATGCGTATTTTATTTTTGTTTTTCATCATATAAAATAAAATTAAAAATGAAAAAATTGAATTTTTGGAGAAACGACACAAGCTGTAAAAAAAATATTATCAGACAAAAATTGTTCTTCTAAATAGGAGCTACAAATTTGTTATGAATTATTTTTAGATGGAATGCGTGATTTTGTTTTTTAATGTAATAATAACATTTAAGAGAAAAATTTAATTGTTGGACAAACGACACAAGGTACGAAAAAAATTAGACAAAAGTTGTTTTCCCAAAAAGGAGATACAAATTTGTTATTATTTAATTTTTTTTGCAATGCGTATTCTATTTTTGTTTTTCATTATATAATATAAAAATTCAAAATAAAAAAATTGAATTTTTGGACAAATGACACAAGCTATGAAAAAAATAAATATACAATAGTTACTTATCTGAAAAAGAGCTACAAATTTTTCATTATTCATTTCTTGTCAAAACGCGCAGTTTTGGTTTTAATCATAAAAATTATTTGTCTTTCTAAAAAAAAACCTATGAATTTTTCATTATTGATTTTTTGATTGAGTGCGCATTTTCCGTTTTTATTTAAAAAAAAAAATTAAAAATAGAAAAATAAAAGTTTCAGACAAACAAAACAAGCTATGACAAAAATGAAAAAAAAAAGTTACTTACCTAAAAACTAAAAGTATTCAATTTTCCGACAAACGACAAAAGCTACAAAAAAAAATTAGGCAAACGTTGTTCTTCGAAAAAAAGGTAAAAATTTGTTATCATAAATTTTTTTGAAATGCGTTTTTTTGCTTTTATTCATAGAAAATAAAATTTTGGTAATTTTTGATATAAGTTAACAAAAGTGCATAAGTCGTTATTTTCTAAAATATTCGGTGAAAAATTGTTGTCTTACTTTTTTTTTGTCTGAAGGGAATAAATAAATGAATAAACATACTTACACTTTTATAAGTTTTGGAAAAAATTTTTGAAAATTTTTTTTATTTTCTACGGATCCTCTGTAAATAATTTTTACGGATCTTGTGTGGAACTGATTGATGTTTCAGGATCTGTAAAAAAGTTTTTAAAAATTTCCTTGAAACTAAAAAACATTAACATGTTTTCGTAGCTTGTAAAAAAAAGATTGAAAAATAAAAATTAATATAAAAATTTTTTTATGCAACTTGAGGTACAACTAAACAAAATTTTACATTTTGTAAATTTTTTGAAATATTATATTTGGACAAGGTTATTTTAAAAAATAAAATAAAAAACTGCATCGATTATCAAATTAAAAGCTTTATTTAAATATTCTAAATTTCTTGTAGATAATAAATTGAAAAAATTGATAATATCACTGTTGCATTAAAAAAAAAAGAAAATAGGCTGACGAACAATTTCCTGCTTATGGCCTGAAACGATATTTCACGAAAATGCCAATATCATCCTTGCTAGCATACCAACCAAGCTTCACAAAATCGCGTCACTGGCAGATAACTGAGGCTTAAATATACAATCCTCTATTAATGTCATATGGTCTTCATTACACAAAATAAAACTGTAGAATTTATTTTGCATAATTTTTTTCTAAATTTGTAGAAAAATTCTTCAAATTTTAGAAAACAAACTTATTGTTTTTTTTTGTAATTTATAAATTAAAGTGTAAGCTCAATATTATCAAAACGTTGCATTTTTCATAGGAAATATCAATTTCTGATGAAAAATACTAAAATAACTGATTATTTTTTAAATATTGTAAATATTTTCGAGCATTTAATGATTTCTTATTAACAATAGCAATTTAAGATAAAAAACTATAACATAGCAAAACATTGTTTGAAATGCTGAATCTTCTTTCAAATCAGTGATCGACACAACATTGAACGAAATTAATTCTGATATTATTTGTTTAAAATTACATTTTTGGGATGAGAAATGTCAAGATAAACTAAAATTGCTTAAGATTGTTAAAATATTTAAAAATCTTTATCGATATCCGCTTTAAAACGCAAAACAAAATTTTGAATTTGAAAACTCTGAATAATAATCTGCAAAATCTTAGGATTTTTTAAATAGAAAATATCAGTTTTCGAAAAAAAATAAAATAACTCCCTATTATTTAATTATTGTAAATATTTTTCAAAACCTAATGATTTTTTACTGCTTATACCAATTTTAGGTAAAAAACAATGACATAACAAGAAATTGTTTAAGATGATGAATCTTCTTTTATACCAGGAATCGAAACGACGTTTAATAAAGTTAATCCTGATGTTAATTGTTTAAAATAACATTTTTGCGGCAGTAAACGTTAACATAAACTAAAATTGTTTATAATTGTAATTTTCTTTAAAAAACTATATCAATTTATGGTATAAAACACAAGAAAAGAAGAATGAATATAATGACTGAATAATAATCTAAAAAATCTTAGGATTTTTGAAATAAAAAATATCAGTTTCCGAGAAAAAAAAATAAAATTACTTACTGAATTTTGAATATTGTAAATATTTTTCAAATATAATAATTTTTTAACGCCAATATCAATTTTTAGATTCAAAAAAACAATGGAATAACAAGAAATTGTTTCAAATGGTGAATCTTCTTTTAAATCAGTATTCGACACGACATTTAACAAAATAATTTCTAATGTTGTTTTTTTACAATCACATTTTTGCGGTAAGAAATGTTAACATAAGCTTGAATTATTTTAAAATGTAAATCTTTTAGAAAATCTATATCGATTTCCGGTATGAAATTCCAAAAAACCAAAAATTGTGAATATAATGACTGTGAATAATAATCTTAAAAATCTTAGGATTTTCAAGTCAAGACCATCAATCTCCGATGAAAAAAGTAAAGTAAATTATTATTGTTTAAATATAGTAAATATTTTTATAATAATTATTTTTTTTTATTAAAAATAGCAATTTCAGTTAGAAAACCAATAACATAGTAACAAAATTGTATAAGATGGTGAATCTTCTTTTAAACCAGTAATCGACACGACGTTTAATAAAATTATGCTTGATGTTGTTTGTTTATAATCACATTTTTTCATTAAAAAATGTTTACATAAACTAAAATTACCTAAAATTCCTAATCTTTTGGAAAATATGTATCGATTTTTGGTATAAGATGCCAAAAAACCAAAAAAATTGTGAATCTAATGACTGTGAAGAATAATCTTAAAAATCTTAGGATTTTCAAATTAAAAAAACATCAATTTCCGATTAACAAAAGTAAAATAAATTATTATTATTTATATATTGTATATATGTTTAGCAATTCAACGATTTGTCATTAACAATACTAATTTTATATAAAAAAAAGACAATGGCATAGCCAGAAATTGTTTGAGATGGTGAATCTTTTTTCAAACTGTATTCGATAAGAGATTTAACAAAAGAATATTTGAAGTTGTTTATTAGAAATCACATTTTTCTATTAAAAAATGCTAAGACAAACGAAAATTGCTTTGAATTTTCATTTTTTTCTTAAATCTGTATCGATTTCCAATATAAAATGCCAAAAAGCAAGAACTGTGAATATAATGACTCTGAATAATAATCTTAAAAATCTTAGGAATTTAAAATTAAGAACATTAATTTTCGATGAGAAAAAGTAATATAAATTATCATTGTGAAATTGTGAATATTTTCGAGAACCTAACAATTTTTTATCAACAATATCATTTTTATATAAGTAATACAATGACATAGCAAGAAATGGTTTAAAATGGTGAATCTTCTTTTAAATCAGTAATTGACACGGCATTTAACAAAATAATTCCTCATGTTCTTTGTTAAAAATCACATTTTTCTATTGAAAAATGTTAATATAAAGTAAAATCGCCTAAAATTTCTAATTTTTTTTATATTGATTTACAGTGTACAATGCCACAAAACAAAAAATTGTAAATATAATGACTGAATAATAATATTAAAAATTTTAGGATCTTTAAGTCAAGAATATTAATCTTCGATAAAAAAAGGAAAATAAGGTATAATTGTTCAAATATTGTGAATATTTTTTTAATATAATAATTTTTGATTAACAATAGCAATTTTAGTTAGAAAACCAATGACACAGCAACAAAATTGTATAAGATGGTGAATCTTCTTTTAAACCAGTAATCGACACGACGTTTAATTAAATTGTTCTTGATGTTGTTTGTATAAAATCGCATTTTTTTATTAAAAATGTTTACACAAACTAAAATCACCTTAAATTTTTTATCTTTCTGAAAATATATATCAATTTCCGGTATAAAATTCCAAAAAACCAAAAATTGTGAATATAATGACTCTGAATAATATTAAAAATCTTAGGATTTTTAAATTTAGAACATTAATTTCCGATGAAAAAAAGTGAAATAAATGATTATTGTTAAAAAATTGTGAATATTTTCAAAATCCTAAAGATTTTTCATAGCAATATCAATTTCGTATAAACAATACAATGACATTGCAAGAAATTGTTTAAGATGGTGAATCTTCTTTTAAATCAGTAATTGACACGATGTTTAACAAAATTAATCCTTAAGTAGTTCCTTAGGAATCACATTTTTCCCGGAAAAATATTCTAACAGAAACATAATTGTTTCAAATTGTTATATTTTTATAAAATCTCTATCGATTTCCAGTATAAAATGGAAAAAAAATGTAAACATAATGACACTGAATAATAATCGTAAAAATCTTAGAATTTTAAAATTAAGAACATCAACTTGCGATAAAAAACAAAAATTAATTATTGTTGTTTAAGTATTGTGAATCTTTACAGAAACCAAACGTTTTTTATGAACAATAGCAATTTTATATAAGAAATACAATGACATAGCAAGAAATTGTTTGAGATGGTGAATCTTCCTTTAAAGCAGAAATCGACACGACGTTTAACAGAAATATTCCTAATGTTATTTGTTTAAAATCACATTTTTCTGGCAGAAAATATCAACATAAATTAAAATGGTTAAAAATTGTTATTCTTTTTTATAATCTATATAGATTTAGGTTTTAAAATGCAAAAAAATTCAATATAATAACTGAATTATAATCTTTAAAATCTTAGGATTTTTAAATTAGGAACATCTTTTTTCGATAAAAAAAGTAAGATATATTATAATTTTTTTAATATTGTGAATATTTTTAGATACCTTATG
>JAUELO010000018.1:2348419-2359144 GCA_032357855.1 Amphibolips quercusostensackenii
ATGGAACAGTAATATTACTGTTTGGATCAAATTCTTCATTGATAAATTTATTCGAATTATTATTATGATTAATGCTTTTAAGTTATTTTATTCTAGTTTCATTCGTTTATCAATGATATTTTGCGGGAAATAGTGGCAATGGTGGCATTATCATTTTCAATAATGCTTGTGTTAGGAAGTTAATAGTGTCACTATATTCAATTTCATGTGTAAATTGTAATCTGTGATAAATTAAATTTAAAGTTTTAACAGGCTTTCTAGTTCTATCTTTAGGAATAATTAAAAATCATCAATTCCTTACCTAAAGTATGGCTGATTTGTGAATCTAGTTTATTTATATTCTTTACTTATAAATTTTGCATTGTTTATAAAGATGAACATTTAAATTGTTGCAATTATGATTCTACGTAAGAACTGTCGTTAGAAGGTCACGAATAATTGCAATAGGTTTTTTTGCAACGTTGAAAATTTAAAAAAATACAATATGTGTCATTAATGTCTGCTGAAGGCGATTTCAAGCGCATCAGAGCGTATGTAAGTAGCATATGCTACTTTAGTGAAAATCGATGCGCTTGAAGTCGTTTGAGCAAACATTAATGACAGATATTGCATTTTTATTTTTAACGCAAAAAAATGTTGCAATTACCCCGCGACCTTTTTTGCAAGTTATGGAAAGGATACTATGTACGTACTGTAAGGATACCATGTGCATACCAAAGATTTGTCTGTGAAAAATTTTATTGAAGTAAAAATAAGTGTTTTCAATTAAGAATTTGATTCCGTCTTGAAATTTGTTTGAAGGTAAAAAAAGTGACTTGCTTAGTACAAGGTCACATTTTTTCTATGCACTTGAGAACCAATTTTAAAGGAACATTGGTAAAGAGACAAGCAGCATCAAGAGAAATCATAATGTAGTAGGGAGAAATAATAATCTTTTAAATTTTTTGGTTTTAAATTAATTGCATTTTTAATAACAAATTCAGGTTTAGGAACATCAGAAGTTAATATATTGCTAAAAACTTTGGACATATTATAGGTTGGAGACTGAATAGTGATAATAACAGGTCTTAGAGGAAGATCATTTTTTTTTTATTTTAGGAAGGCCATAAATTCTAGCTAAATTAGTATTACCTGTAATTAAGTCTTTCCTATAAGTGTTAGGTCCTGAAAAATATTTTAATCCTTAATTATTTATTTTATTACAGTTTTTTCTTTGCATAGTTGTTGAAAGGTTATTATCAATTTTTCATAAGTTGTATTATCATTAAACATTAATTCTATTTTGTTATAATAATTATGTTTATTAATAATAACAGTGAAATTACCCTCATCAGCACGTATTATAAAAAGGTCTGTATGCCCTTTTAGAAATATTTTTGTATCAGCAATATTTTTAAAAATTATTCTATCTAGATGGAAATAAAGTTAGATTTTTAATGTATCTGTACGATAAAGAAATAATTTTGTGTCTTGATTCTGCTTATAGTTTATCAGGAATTTTTGCTAGTTTCTAAATTTTTTAAAATTTCAAAAATGTTTTGATTTTTAAAAGTTGAGAAAATTGAGTTATATTTATCACCTAACTCAAGGATATCATTACGTTGGTCAGGAATTTGAATAAGAGAATAATTGAAAATCCAAGAATCATAAATCTCTGGATCCTTTAAGTATAATTGTTTATGTTTTTTAATTTCTGTGTTAACAAAATTTAAATTTTTGTTATTTAGAATATTTTATTTTTTTTTAAGAGAATGGTAACTTAAATTTGGTTTAAGATTGAGCATTTCTTGATATCCAATGATATAATAGTCATCCTTTTCTGAAGAGGAACAAAGACAATTTTTAATTTTTTAAAAATATTTTTAAAAAAATTAAAGTGCCTAATCGGTTAGTAAAACGTTAAAAATTATACAGAAAAAAAAAGTATTAGTAAAAGTCATTCCTAAAGTAATTAGGAAACAATGTCAATGCTGAAGTTTCTCTAGAATTGATAGTTTGGATACATGTTCATTGTTCAATGCGTCATTTCAGAAGTGTGCAAAATATACCTTTTTTGGGATCTTTGAATATCTGTTTTTTTAAATTTATAAATTTCACGAAATATTACTAGTGTGTATTGAACACAGATTTTTATTTCTAGGACATTTCCTGGTTTCCTTCTAACAAATTTTTTTTTTCTTAAACCTATCTGACCTATCGGTATCAAATTTTGACGAGGAGTCAATAGCGACAGATTCTTGAAATTTACGAAAAGAAATTTTCAATATTAAAAAAAAATTTGAAAGATTTTACTTATTTAGAGTGAAAAATAGAAATTTTGAGATGATGTAAATCCTTCCCATTTTTAATTGAAATTAAAGATCCATTCCAAACTGGAATTCAATAATGGTGCTATTAAAGCGAATCAAACAATAAATCAATTTAATTTATTTATTTAACTTTCAACAAAAATTGTTTTTACAAATAATTGTTTTTTTTTCAAATTGATTAAATATGTACTTTAATTAAAATATGATTAAACCTTTTTATAAAGTAACCTATACGAATTTTTTAATGAGTTTAAAAATCCACACTGAATATTATTAAACTTTGGGGGATTGAATATATAAGTATCAGGGTCATCAAAATTTTTTTTTGAATTTAAATCTATATTGCGAAAAAATTTGCTTAAACCCACAAAAAAATGCGTTTAAAAAAAATAATATTCAGAGGTTCTGCAACCCTCTAGAGATTAGGACGTGTTTCCTATAGAAAAATAATAATAATAAAAAATTTAATAAAAAAAAAAAGGGTGTGAATTTAATTTAGAATCCTTAATATTTGATAAATTAAGTTATAAAACATTGTTTCTAATAATAAACTATACAATACAAATAAATTATTAATTTTAAGATATTACATTCATAAGTCTGTTTTATTCAGTCAAAAAAAAAAACCTATAAGTGAAAAATTTGGTTTTGTAAGTTTTTAATCCTAATAAGGATTTTTTGCGGCTTTTTTTAATGAAAATTGTTGAAAATACATTAAATACGATTTTACATTATTAATAAGAAATTTATATAATTTGTTTAAATAATTTATGTCTGTTTTTATCATTTTTCTCTTAGAATAGACTTATGAAGTCGTGAATCTCTTTTAAATTTTTCAAATAATTTTCAGTTTATTTATAAAATTAGGAAAATACTCAATTAAAATGAACAAAAATCATTGTTTAAACAATGAATTATCACTTTTAATGATATTTTCTTTGAATAATGCTAGAAACTTGCGGTTTTTTTTGTAATTTTCAAGTGTTCGTACAATTTTTACTTAGAAAAAAGCAATAATAAATTAAATTTAACAAAAAAAATGTTTATATGAAGTATGATCGTTTATTACTCCCCCTTTAATAATGCCAGATATTTGCAAATATTTTTGAAAATTTTAACTTTATGTTCACTATTCATTCAGTGAGATAAAAATGATTTCATGCTAACAAAAAACAAATTTATTATTTAATTCATAATTGTTATTTCATTATTTTGTTAATTTAAAAAAATTGTTCAAACAATTTATTATTATTTATAATTATCTTTTTTTAAATAATTCTTAGAACGTCACAGTTTTTTCCGACGAAAAAAATGTTTTCACAATTTTTCAATCAGAGTAAGGCAATAATAAATTCAAGGTCACACACATAACTTTTTAAACATTCTATTATTATTTTTAATAATAATAATTTTTAATAATGGTAGAAAGTAGAGGTTTTTTCCTAATATTTTAATTTTGTTGCCACCTTTTACTCAGAGCAAAGTAATTAGATAAAATTTAATCAACATAATTATTTTAAAAGATTATTATTGTTTATGATTATCTTCTCTTAGATAATTTCTAGAAAGTCGCAATTTCCGCTGAACTTCTCGACTTTTCTTTGGCTTTTCAGTTATAAATAAATAATAAACACTAAATATTATCATTTTTTCAACAATCTCTTTCTTATTAGAAAAAATATTTTTTTCTTGAATTCTGTAAGTTTTCTTTAAAGTAGTTACTGAGAGTTATTTCATTTCAATCAATAATAATATTTATATTTAAAAATTGTTATTAACTGAAAAGCCGTAGAATAGCTAAAAATTTCAGAAAAACTTGCATCTTTTTAGCACTACTCTGACAGAAGATAGTTATTAACAATAATGAATTGTTTAAATAATCATGTTTCTTAGCTTCGATTATTAATAACCTTTCAAAGTAAAAAATGTCCAAAAAGTTAAAAATGAAAGAAAAAATTCAACTATCTGTGAACTTTGGAAGAAGAACTATAGGTGAAGGTAGTAAAAAAATAATTTGTTTAAACAATACACTTTTAAGTTTTATCAATAATCCCTTGCCCCAAGTGTAAAATTGACAAAAAGTGGCAAATTTTAGAAAAAACTGCATCTTTCTAGGATAACTACAGGAGAAGATAGTTGTAAACAATAATAATTTGTTGAAATAAATTAAATTGCACCAATTATTTAAATGAGCTCAATATAGTAGTCAACATCAACTAATTAAATTTCATTAAATATTATTTAGTCCTGAGTGAAAAAATTACAAAATCGGGAAAATTCCAGAAAAAGACGCAACTATCTAAAAACTGAAATTGTTTAAAAAATAATTATTTATAACTCGAATTCATTATAACCACAATCTAATTGTAAATTGTATTATTGTAATTGTAAATTGTATCTAATTGTCAAAATTTTTAAAAAGCTGCAACTTTGTAGCATTATTCTAGGAAAATATTGTTTTAAACAATAATTAATGATTTAAACAATTAAATTCATTATATTTAATTGATTATTGTCTGGTTCTTGTTTAAAAAGTAGAAGCAGATTTGAAAAATTCCAAAAAAACTGCGACTTTCAAAATCTATTCTAAGAGAAAAACGCTATAAACAATAATAAATTGTTTAAATAATGTATTCAAACATCTAATTATTATTAGAAAGTGATGTATTATGTATTTAAAACAATTAATTTTTAAAAAGCCGGAAAAATCACAATTAGCGTCAAAACTCGCAAAACCCAATTTTTCACTTACGGGGTTTTTATAGGACCCTATAAAACAGACTTATAGGGGGAATATTTAAAAAATAATTTCTGATACGTATTCTTAAAAAAAAAGTAAAATTCAGACGAAAGAAATAAAATTCAGACAAAAAAAATTCAGACAAAATAAATAAAATTTAAACAAAAGAATGTAAAATTAATTACAATAGATAATTCTCTAAGTTTTGAATGTACTACTAAAAGGGGTAATTCAGACATGTGGGGTAAATTTGAACATTCCTAAATTGGTAGTTCAAATAACTTCATGAGAATGTTTTCAACCAGAATTTAGAACCAATTTAGACTGATTCAAGATTCTTAGAACAGTTTTCAATCATTCATCCTATTAATTTAGGGCAATTAGGGGTGTCCTAATTTACCCCACATGTCCAAAATTACCCCTCACGGTAATAAATTTGCAGACATAAGACAAACGACTGTATTTCCTAATATTGTATATCTAAAGAGAAAAAACGAAAAAGGGGAATTTTTTAAGAATAAGTGAAAAGGGAAAAACTTAAGGAAATAGGGGAAAGACAGTTGATCCTTAAAATCTCTGGGACCAGCACTAAAAACTGTAAAAACTTTCACATTTTTTCACTCTTTATGCAGCAATTTTCGATTACTATCACTCAATTTTTGATTTAGAAACTTATGGCCTTTGATCCTCACCTTGTTCGCCCGCGCTG
The DNA here is from genome assembly GCA_032357855.1 of Amphibolips quercusostensackenii. Taxonomy (NCBI): domain Eukaryota; kingdom Metazoa; phylum Arthropoda; class Insecta; order Hymenoptera; family Cynipidae; genus Amphibolips; species Amphibolips quercusostensackenii. Next base: position 2,354,178 of record JAUELO010000018.1, read on the forward strand.
ACGATGATCGTTCGGATCGTCAGCTGAAGAAGAAGGAGGGTAAGGGTGAGGACAGTAAATCCCAGATAGTGCCTCATCTCCGAAACGAAAAGGGTTGGAGGGTCTACGTGCTTCCAGAACGTATCGTCATCCCCACCTGACAAATGTCCTGGAGTTGAGCCCAAGGAGGTTGAAATTGACGTAGAGATCCTAAGCATAAACCACTTAGCTCAGACTCGAACTCGCGGCAATCTAAACCAATTCGAGGCACTAAGGCGCTTCAAGATTTTCACCACTGTGGAGCAAAGAGCCTCTGTGGAGCAAAAAACCTCTGTGGGGCAAAAAACCTCTGTGGAGCAAAAAGCCTCTGTGGCGCAAAAAGCCTCTTTGGACAAAAGGACCCCGTTTGACTTTGAATTGGGCCGCACGGATGCGAACAAGTCTGAATTTTCTCTGAGATTATCAACTAGGGAATTAGTCGTGTCTTGAGAAGTGCACATCACGTATTCGGAAATCGTATACTACTTTCTACCCACTTCCTCCTCAGGCTCCCTCTCAGAAACCCGTCGGAATATTAATAGTCTTCTCTTTCCGAAATTATTATCACTTTTCACTTCCTCTAGGGATCGCACTTCACGCACTTTTGCAGAAAATCACCCATTTCACAGATTCTGCAACTTTGGAATTTTCTTTTTCACATGGATCTTTTTGTTTTGGATCTAAACACAAAAAAAAACTTAAACACTTGACACTTTTTTTTTTAACTTTTCACTTACAAAAACGAGGACAAACTTGATTTAAAAATGTAGGACTTGAATCCTAGTTTTTTATTATTTTTTTTATTGGTGCAACTCGGAGGATATGACAACGCGGAACCGAGTGAAACGAGCTTTCCGAGCGGAGAGTTCGCGGCGGTATGAAACAAGTTAAGTTTGCTGAATTCAACCGAGAGTCTGGATGTGTTCGGACCAGCACGAGGGAAGCCGAACGTTCGCGCGCCTGAATGCGAACAAGCGCAGAACAACCCTACGGCCTCTCATTGTCAACCTTGCTGGGGCTGGAGGCGGCACCACAAAAGAGGCGCGCGCGCGGATTTGCTTCATCCCAGCGTCTCTAAGTTCCGAAAGAGAGGAGAGAAATCCCGCAGATCGGTTATCATCTTATCATCAAGTACCTTGTCTTTGCGTGTTCCCACGGAACAAGCCCTTAATCTGCACTTTAAATTTAAATCAGTCAAAGTGGGATTGATTGAATTATTCACGCACGTTTTGATTAAAAATTTAATCTTTTCTACTGATAAAATAATAGTTTAAACAAATTCATTACTTAATATTACTGAGTAAATCTACTGCCAAAATAGTGGTTTTAACAGTTGTTACCCAAAATTGTTGCCCCAAATCTACACTGTTTTAAATCAGTCAAAATTTGATGAAGTTATTCAAGCATGCTTTGATTAGAATTTTGATCATTTTTACTGACAAAACAATCTTTTTAACAGACGAATCAGTCAGTATTTCTCACTAAATCAAAAAGAAACTAACCCACACTTTAAATTCCACTCAGTCCAAATTTGACTGATTGAATTAATTTAGCTTGCTTTGATTCGAACGTCATTCATGTCGACTGATAAAACAGTCAATTTAACATATTAATCAGTTAGTTTTGGCTAATAATTTGAAAAGCTGCTAACCTGTAGAATAAATTTAAATCAGTCAAAATCTGATTGTTTAAATTATTATTTAAGACTGCTGTCATTAGAAATCTAGTAATTTCTACTGACGAAATAGTATTTTTAACAGATTCACCAGTCAATATTGCTATCTGAATCGAGATGCCCTAAATCTACACTAATAATTAATTTTTTTTAAAGATTTAAATAATCAAATCAATTAGGCATGCTTTCACTAGAAATACAGTCATTTTCACTGATAAAACAGTCGTTTTAATAAATTAATGCACAGGCCCGCAATTTACACTATAAATTTAAATCAGTCAAAACTGGATTGATTAAATTATTCAAACATGCTTTGATTAGAAATTTAGTCATTTCTACTGTACAAATATTATTTTTAACAGATTTACCAGTCAATATTGCTGGCAGAATCGAGATGCCCCAAATTTACACTGTAAATTTATATCAATCAAAATTTGATTGCATTAATCAATCAGGCATACCTTGATTAGAAATACAGTAATTTTTACTGATTAAACAGTCGTTTTAATAGATGAATGTACAGGCCCCTAATTTACACTTTACATGTAAATCAGTCAAAATTAAATTGATTAAATTATTCCAACATGCTTTGATTAGAAATTTAGTCATTTTTACTGACAAAAGAGTCTTTTTAACAGGTAAATCAGTCAATATTGTTGAGTAAATCTACTTACATGATAGTCATTCAAACAGATGTATTAGTCAACATTTTTGGCAAAATCGAGAAGACCTGAACCTACACTTTGAATTTAAATCAGTGAAAATTTGATTAGTTTATTCAAACATGCTTTGATCAGAATTTAATCATTTTTACTTATAAAGCAATCATTCTACAGATGAATCAGTCAATGTTTCTGACTTAATCAAAAAGGAACCAATCCACACTCCAAATTCTACTCAGTCCAAATTTGACTAATGAAACTAATAAAGCTTGCTTTTATTAGAACTTCAAATATGCCTACTGCCAAAACAGTCATTTTAGCATATAAATTATTCAGTATTGGCTGATAACTCAAGAAGCCGCTAACCTTTAGTCTCAATTCAAATCATTAAAATTTAGATTCATTAAACTATTATTAAAGCATGCCCTTATTAGAAATTTAGTAATTTCTACTGACGAAATAGTATTTTCTACAGATGTATCAGTCAATATTGCAGGCGAAATCAAGATGCCCTAAATCTACACTAATAATTTATATCAGTAAAAATTTGATTACTTAAGTCAATCGGGCATGTCTTGATTAGCACTACAGACACTTTCACTGATAAAACAGTCGTTTCAATAGATGAATGCACAAGCTCGTTATCTACATTATAAATTTGAATCATTTGAAATTGGAATAATTAATTTATTCAAGCATGCTTTGATTAGAAATTTAGTCATTTCTACTGACAAAGAATTTTTTTTAACAGGTAAATTAGTCAATATTATTGAGTAAATCTACTTACATGATAGTCATTTTAACAGATGTATTAGTTAACATTTTTAGCAGAATCAAGAAGACCTGCACCTACACTTTGAATTCAAATTAGTGAAAACTGTATTAGCTTGTTCAAACATGCTTTGATTAGAAATCAATCATTTTTACTAATAAAACAATTGTTTTAACCGACGAATCAGCCAATGTTTTTGACTTAATAAAAAAGGAACCAATCTTTACTCCAAATTTCACTCTGTCAAAATTTGACTGATTGAATTAGTGAAACTTGCTTTTATTAGAACTTCAATTATGCCTGCTGCCAAAACAGTCATTTCAACATATTAATCAGTCAATATTGGCTAATAAATCAAGAAGCCGACAACCTGTAGTCTAAATTTAAATCAGTCAGACACTGATTGATTAATTTATTATAAAAGTATGCTTCAATCAGAAATTTAGTAATTTCCACTGACAAAATAGTCTTTTTAACAGACGTAACAGTCAATATTGCTCGCTAAATCAAGATGCCCTAAATCTATACTTCTAATTTCAATCAGTAAAAATTTGATTGCTTAAATCAAGCAAGCATGTTTTGATTGGATGTACAGTCATTTCTACTGATAAAACAGTCGTTTCAAGAGAATAATCAGTGAACATTGCTTAATAAGTGCACAAGTCCCTAGCCTCCACTATACATTTAAATCAGTTAAGTTTTATTAAGTAAGTTATTCAAGCACACTTTTATTATAAATCCAGTGATTTTTACTGACAAAAAAATTCTTTTGACAGACGAATCAGTCAGTATTTCTGACTAAACCAAAAAGAAACTAACCTACATTCCAAATTTCACTCAGTCTAAATTTGACTGATTGAATTAATTTAGCTTGATTTGATTAGAACGTCATTTATGTCGACTGACACAACAGTCATTTAAACATATTATTCAGTTAGTTTTGGCTAACAATTTGAGAAGCTGCCAACCTGTAGACCAAATTCAAATTAGTCAGAATTTGGCTGTTCAAATTATTATTCAAGAATGCTGTCATTAGATATCTGGTAACTTCTAGTGACAAAATAATATTTTTAACAGATTTCCCAGTCAATATTGCTAGCTGAACCAAAATGCCCCAAATCTACACTATTAATTTATGTCTGTCAAAATTTTAATAATCAAATCAATCAGGCATGCTTTTATTAGCAATACAGTCATTTTTACTAATAAAACAGTCGTTTTAATAAATATATGCACAAGCCCGCGACTTACACTATCAATTCAAATCAGTCAAAACTAGATTGATTAAATTATTCAAACATGCTTTGATTAGAAATTTAGTCATTTCTACTGACAAAATAGTATTTTTAACAGATTTACCAGTCAGTATTGCTGGCGGAATCGAGAGGCCCCAAATCTACACTATTAATTTATATCAGTCAAAATTTGATTGCGTAAATCAATCAGGCATGCCTTGATTAGAAATAAAGTTATTTTTACTGATGGAACAGTCGTTTTTTAAAGATGAATACACACGCCCGTAATTCACACTATAAATTTAAATCAGTCGAAATTGGATTGATTGAATTATTTCAACATGCTATTATTAGAAATTTAGTCATTTCTACTGAGAAAATAGTCTTTTGACAGGTAAATCAGTCAATATTGTTAAGTAAATCTACTTACATGATAGTAACTTCAACAGATGTATTAGTCAACATTTTTGTCAACATCAAGAATACCTGAACCTACACTTTAAATTTAAATCAGTGAAAATTTTATTAGGTTGTTTAAACATGCTTTGATCAGAATTCAATCATTTTCACTGATAAATTAATCGTCCTAATATACGAATCAGTCA
>JAUELO010000018.1:2364337-2380853 GCA_032357855.1 Amphibolips quercusostensackenii
TGTATTTACTTTTATGATAAATGCGTGATAAGAGCATCTTATCAGCACTTTTGGACAAGGGGTAGTTTTCCATTGTTCAGGAGTGGTTTCGAAAGATTAATTTTTAGCGCGTTAGAAAGCCTAAGATGAGCCCTAGTTTCTGATGTAAACACTTTTATTATTAGTGCTCAGTGTACCTAATTAGCACTTTTGTGTACGGGTTAGCTTTTCATTGTTAAGTGGTGGTTGTAGAAAATTAATTTTTAAGGCCTTAGAGAGCCTAAAAAAAGCCCTTAATTCTGATGTACTTACTTTAATGATTAGTGCATATTTAGCGCCTCTAATCAGCATTTTCGGATGAGGGATGGTTTTGCAGTTTGAAGGGGTGGTTGTGCAAAATTGATTTTCAAGGCCTTAGAGAGCCTAAAACAAGCCCTCAATTCTGATGTACTCACTTTTATGATAAGTACATATTTATTTTTCAGGGTTGTTTTTCTGTGGTAGGGGTTGTTTTTCGAAAATTGCGTCATTGATCATGCAGAAGCCCTGAATAAGCCTTTAATTCTAATGTACTTACTTTTATGATTAGTGCATATTTGGTGCACCTAATCAGCACTTTTGTGTAAAGGGTAGTTTTCTGGTGTTAAGAGGTGGTTTTGAAAAATTGATTTAAGGGTATTTAAAGAGCACAAAATAAGCCATCAATTATGTTGTACTCATTTTTATGATTAGTGCATATTTAGTGCACCTAATCTGCACTTTTGGGTGAGGGTTTGTTGTTGTTGAGGGGTAGTTTAAAAAATAATTTTGGGGTGTTTAGAGAAACTGAAGAGAGCCCTCAAGTATGGTGTACTCACATTCATGATAAGTGCATATTTATTTTTCAGGGTAGTTTTTCTGTCGTAGAGGATGTTTTTGAAAATTGCGTTAACGATTATGCAAAAGCCTGAGCTGTGCCCTCAATTCTGATGTACTTATTTTTATGATTAGTAAATATTTTGTGCACCTGATCAGCACTTTTAAGTGAGGAGTAATTTAACGGTGTTAATGAGTGATTTTGAAAAATTAATTTTGGGGTATTTGGAGAGTTTAAAATAAGCCCTTAATTCTGATGTACTTATTTTTATAATTAGTGCATATTTAGTGCACTTAATCAGCACTTTTGTGTGAGGGGTAGTTTTCTAGAGTTAAGGGGTGGTTTTGGAAAATTGATTTTGTGAGCGTTCGAGTGCCTCAAATGAGCCCCTAATTCTGATAGACCTACTTTTATGATTAGTGCATATTTATTAATCAAGGCATTTTTTTGTCGTAGGGGTTGTTTATAAAAAATTGCGCCAGAAGTCATGCAAGAGCCCTTAATGAGCCCTGAATTCTGACGTACTTAATTTTATGAGTAGTGCATATTTCGTGCCTTTAATTAGCAGTTTTTAATAAGGAGTAGTTTTTCAGTGTTGAGGGGTAATTTTGAAAAATTTATTCCAGGGGATTAAGATAGCCTAAAATAAGCATTCTATTTTAATTAACTCACTTCTATGATGAGTGTACATTTTTTTAGGGTAGCTTTTTTGTGGTAGGGGTTGTTTTTAAAAAATTACGCCAGAGGTCATGCAAGTGCTCTATTTGAGTTTTTAATTCTAATGTTCTCACTTTTAGAAATAGTGCATATTTAGTGCACTTAATCAGCACTTTTGTGTGAGGGGTAGTTTCCCAGTGTTAAAGGGTGGTTTCAAGGAATGGATTTTGGGGGCTTTAGAAAGCCTAAAATAAGCTCTTAATTCTGGTGTACTTATTTTTATGATTAGTGCGTATTTATTTCTTAGGGTAGTTTTTCTGTCGTAGAGGTTATTTTTGAAAAATTGCGCCAGGGGTCATGCAGGAGCCTTAAATGAGCCTTTAATTCTAATGTTGTCATGAATATGCAAAGGCGGAAGAGGATGAGGAAATTTGCAGTAGAAAGGAGGGTAGAATCAGACCATCAACTATGAGGATTGTGGATGTGAGGCGAGAGCGGTGGAAGGCATGGTGTAGAAGAAATGTTGGTGGAAGAGATGGTTGCATGGACGAGGGAGGCGATAAAGAAGTATCAGAAGCACTTAGGAAAGGTTCGTTGTGGTGGATAGACGGTAGAAAAGATATGGAGAATCTGAAAGGGAGAGTCTTAAAGGGTGCACGCGAAGGAAGGTATTAAAGAAGAAGAAGAAAGCAATGGTAGAGATGAGGTGGGATAGAGAATATAAAAGGTTGAAAAGAAAGGTGAAAAGAAAGTACAAGAAGTAGAAAGATGGGATTGCGAAAAGAGAGAAGTACGTAGTTAGTGGTAAGGAATATAGGTTAATGTGTGAAAAGCAAGAGTAGAAAAAGGAGAAGGATTTGGAAGAGGAGTTAACAAGTGTTAGGACAGAAGGAGACTTGTTAAAGATAATAAATAGGTTTTTTAAACGTAGGGCGTTGATACGCGAGAAGAAAGTGAAGAAGGAGTGGAAGGATTTTTTTAAAAATCGTTTTAGGGCTCAGATTCACGGAAGATTGATGAGGGGAGTAAAAGAACGAAGGAGGTATAGGAGGAGAATTTAAATGTTCAGGAGATAGAGACGCATATGAGAAAAAAAAGGTCAAACCAGCAGAGCTAAACGAAGTGGAGTACGAAGTGTTGCTGTTTAGCACTCAAGAGGTTAGGCAGAGGCTGAAGGTAGTAAAGAAAAAAGTGTGAAGGGTAGAGTGATTTTCAGAAAGGTAAGGAGAGGGCTTGTTTGTACCACTATATGAGAAACGGGATAGGAAAAGGCAGAAAATTATAGAGAGATTACGCTTATAAATACGGCGTAAAGAGTATACGCTATGGTGTTAGCGGAAGGCTCCGAAATAATGTCAAGAGGAAAGAAATATTGCCATAGATTCAGGCAGGCTTTATAGCGAGTAGGAACGCTATCGACAATATTTACGTTTTTCGACACGTACTAGACAGAGAAGTAGCAAAAAAGGGGTCTAAAGTGTACGCGTTCTTTGTGTATTATGAAGGCGCGTTTTTTTCGGTGAATAGAGGAATGTTGTGGGAGGCGATGAAAGAGAGGAGACTGGAGGGAGGTCTGATAGAGAAGGTAAGGGAGGTATATGAAGAGACGAAAGATAAGGTGAAAGAAGAAGAGAGGATTTTAAAAGGTTTTTGGATGGAGAGGGGGTTAAGGTCAGGGTGTCAGCTTAGCCTAACGCCTTTTGCAATTTCAATCTGTGATATAAAGAGTAAGATAGAGGGCGGAGTGGGAGATGATAAAGAGATTAAGAAGACACCAGGATAAGAAAGGATTGGAGCCTGATTCGAAAAAGTCTAAAGTTTTGATGTTCAGAAAAGACAGTAAAAGAGATAAGGGAGGGCCGTAAAAGTAACAGGGAAAGGCATTTCAGGAGGTAAAACAGTTTGTGTACTTGTGCTTCTTGTTTCGGAGAAATGAACGAGTAGATGCTCACATAAAAAAAAGAATAAGGATGGCAAATGTGGTGATGATGCAAGTGTGGGGGTTGGGAAAGAAATTCTTCGCAGCAGATTTTGTAATGAAAATGAAAGTGTTCAAACCAATGGTAATGACTGTCTTATTTTGGAAATGGAGGTGTGGGTGTGTAAGAAAAGGTAGAAGGCAAATAGGATACAGGAGAGGTATGTAAAGTGGACACCAGGGTCGACAAAGAATACGCCTAATTATACGGTCAGGAGGGAGACAGTCAAGAAAAGTTTAGGGATTATATCAGGAAGTCAGGCGTGTGAATATAAGGAGAAATTTTTGAAAGAGGGGTAAATAGGCTAGTCAGGAAGTGTTGGTGCGAAAAGAAGATCAGGAAAGGGGGTGAGAAAGTGCAGGTTAAAAAAACAAGGTATTAAGAATGAATGGGCTACAGATGGATGAAGTAAAAAGGATGCACAAGAAAGGAATAAAGGTGTATAGAATAATTAAGTAAAAAGGCATAGAGAGAGAGAGAGACAAGGGAGCAGTGGAGGAGATAATAAAAGAGTCCAGGTTCAACGGAAACTATGGTCGGATTATACCAAAAGCATGAGCCAAATATTTGTGTGAGGAAGGAGAGAATGGAAGTCAAAAGCTCATAGTAAGGACAAGGTGTGAGGGCATCAAAGGCTTTAAGAGGCTTTTGCTTTCTAGGGAGAAGAGGATGTGTAAATTTTGCAGGAAGGGAGATGCAAAGGAAGAGCGTCAGTTAAAGGAGTGCGAAGAGGTGAAAAGAGGTCGGATAAACATATAAGAATTGATGCTTAAGAGGGGGGACAAAAAGGCAGTAGCATGGATAAAGGGGGTCTTGGATAAAATGGAAAAGAAGAAAAGGAAAAAAAAGGAGGAATAAAGAAGGACATATCGTAAATAGGAGAAAAAGTAGACATAAGCAAAATATAGATATGGTAAATAGTAGCTTAGTATCAGGTACTAACCGTGAAAGCAGAGCTTGTCGATGTAAGGCAAAGCTGAAAAGTAGGGACATGCATGAGAAACAAAGCAAAGCGAGACCTTAGAAAGGTGAAGTAGAAAAATGAGTTAAAACAGAGAAAGGAAAATAGATTTAATTGGAATATATGATAGAAGTAGGAAAATCAGGGGAAAATGGGGAGGGGTAATGAAAGAAGGTAAGGATAGCGAAAGAATGAATAGAGAGAATAAGGGATGAAAAAGTAAAAGAATGGGAGAAAAATGGTGAGGAAGTAGAAGAAGTAAGGTCAAGTGATAAGAAATAAGGAGAGGCAAGTAGGAAAATTGAGGGGATGGGAAGTAGGTTAAGTATATAGAGTACGATAAATGACGGGAAGTTAGGGACGAGGAGCAACATCAATAGCGCGCCTGACTCGCATGTATTTTTTTAATTTAAAGGGAAAAATAATTTTTTATACCAAAATAAAAATTTTGAATAACGTTTTTTATTTTAGTTTTGGAACACTTAAATTTGCGCTTTAATTGTATTTGTGGCATTTTGCAGATTATGATGAAGAATTTCATAAATTTTTAATACAATTTTTTTATTTTCAATGATTTTGACAAATCTTAGGAAAAATTTAGGTCAGTTTAAAAAATATTTTCAACATTTAAAAGTTCGGAAGAAATAAACAAATATTTTATGAATTTTTGAAAATTTTTTTAAGTTTTAAATATTCTTAATATCTCTAAAGCATATGAAATTCATAAATATCTTTTCAACTGATTGAAAATTTGGAAATTATAGCAAAATTTGGAAAAATTGAACTAGAATCTTCTCTTTATTTTTATAAAGTTTCATAAATTCGATACTTCATTTCAAAATTCTTTTAAGTCTACATTTAGTTTTACATTTTTAAAATTTTTTTATCATAAAAGAATTTTTTTTAAGAACATTGAAATATTTTCTAAACGAAATACAATTTACACGTGATTTTTTTAATATCCAGGAAACTTTAAAAGATTGCCTGAAAATCTTCAACCTTCCTTTTCGACAATTTTCGATAATTTTTGAAATCTTTCAACATTTTTTGGAATCGTTTAAAATCTTTTTGAATGTCCTCCTAAAACTAATTTTTTCAAGCAAAAAATAATTTTAAATGTTCCTAGGATCCTAAGAAAAAATTTTTAATTTTCTTGAGACCTTTCCTAAAGCTACATTTTGGTTTAAACTATTTATCATCTTTCCAAGTTTTAAATTATTTTTTAATCTTGTTGAAACTTCAAACATCTCTTAAACTTACTCGATTACTTTAAAATCTTGCAAAATTCAAAAATGTATAAAATTCAAAAAAATAATCAAAAATTTTTTAAAATACTTTTTAATACTCTTTTTAAATTTATTTTTGAAAGAATTCTTCGAAAGCCTACGTTAAACATATATATTCTAATTTCTTTCAATGTTCTCAAGATTCAAATTATTTTTTGATCGTTCAAAAACGTTAAAAGTTTTTAAAATATATTAGATATATTTTAAATGATAATTTGATTTCATCTATAACTTCATTCTTTCCAACTGTTTCTTTTCCCTTCGTTTTCCTCGCTTCAATACTTACCCTCCCTTCACTCATCCTTACTTTCCGTACTTCGCCTTGACATATTTTACCCTATTTTTTTTTCTTCTCCTTCCTTAATATCCCTATACTGATTTTTTCTCTTTTTCATCACTTTCCTTTTCTCTCCACCCCTACTTCACCTTCCTTTATTTCCTATTTGCTATCCTTTCCTTCCTTGTATCCTTTTACCTCTGGTTTACCTCACCTCATTTTCTTACTCTTCCTTTCTTCTTACTTCCCCAGCTGCACACCCCTTCTTTTTCTCTTTGCTAGCCACTACCTGACCTCTCTTAGTCACTCACAATACCCTACTAGCTCACCCCCTACTTCTTATCACTACTCTCTCCCACTTCCGTACTTTTATCTAATTTTTTTTACTTGCCCTACCCTTATTATCTCTTATATCTTCTACCCTACATTTCCATAGTTCCCTCACCTCACTTTCCTTTATTTTCACTACTTTCTCTACTTTACCACCCCTCAGTTTTTCTTACTTCCCCTCGCCCTAATTTTCCTTATTTTCCTTTTTTTTATTCCTTTCTTTCCCGTTACTAATTTTTTCTTACTTTAAGTACTTTTTTTTACTTCGCTTCCCCTACTTTTCCTTCCTTCATTTCCCTCACTTCTCCTGATTCCCTTCCCTATATTTCCTTTCCTTTCTTTTCCATCCTAGGCGTACTCCTTTCTTGTTTCCCCTAGTTTCCTTACTTACTATACCCCAATTTCCTTCCCCTTATTTTCTATCACTTTTTCATATTACCTTAATTCAATCCCTACTTAGATATCCTATTTACCCTTCCCTCCTTTTCTCATATCTCCTATTTTCTATTCTCTCATTTTTCTTAAACTACTTTTCCTTACTTCTACTTCTTCTTTTCTTTTACTTCTCCACACTTCTGCTTGCTTACCTCACCTAAGTTGCACTTACTTCTTTTACTTTGCCTCTTATCATATGCCCTTATTTCCTGCTTACTAACCACTTCTTTCCTTCCACTCATTTTCCCACACTGTTTACTATCGCGCTCTCCTTATTTTCCCTCTCTTCCACTATTTACTTTCACCTGATTCGCCTCCTTTTACTTCCCTTTAACATTTCTACTTCCCCTTGACAAAAATTAACAAGTTTTCGTAAAGTAACGTGCAGCAACGTACGTTACTTTGCCTCACTGTTACCCAAAAATTGTAACACGTTAACACACTGAAAAAAATGTTTGTTTAAATCAAACAAAAAAAATTTGGTATATGTCATACGATCAAAAGAAACAAATGTTTTCTCTAATTTAACAAAACACTTATTTCATTTTAATACATAAGAAATATTAACACTATTGATTCAAACAAATAATTGGTTTTATACTTTATATAATACAAGATATAATAGTTCCTTTAGAAAATAAACTAGAAGCGTAGAGCAGGCTATCTCACAATAAACAGTACACTGAAAACTATAAAGACTGATATTTCACACTTCTTTAACACGTAATTAAACATTTGAAAAAATTTATTATTAAGCTTAAATAGCTTTAGAAAACAAAATATTTTCTGCATTGAAAACAATTAATGTTTTAAGTGAACAGGACCCTTATTAAAACATTTTTTTTGACCACATATCAAATGAAAAATGTATTATTTTCAAACAATATTTGTATGAAATAAGCAATGGTGTGTTCAAATCAAACACATTTTATTTGAGGCAAACAAATATTTGTTAGTTTTAATAAAATATTTGTTAGTTTTAATAAAATATTTGTTAGTTTTAATAAATATTGATTTCCCTATATCAAAGAAAGGATTTGATTCAATTCTTTTTCTGAGTGTAGGTAACGTGTTACCATTACCGTTATGACAAAACAAATTTAATGTTGTGGTAACGTCGTCAAATACTGTTTTAAATTTAAATTAAGTTGCCCTCCATTGTGCAAATGCAAAATCACTGAAAGGAGAAAGTGCAAGAAATGAGGTTTGTCCCCTAGGAGTCGTAACGCGTGTACATCGTATGGACTAATTGACCACCAAAGTACAAAGGGGAGTATTGTTGGTTGGTTGGTCTCCGGTTATCCTAGGCACAAAGACAGAACGCTTAAGGCCAGCCGACCATAGATTTCGAGAACAATGACAAGGCACGCGATCCACTAGCTACCTACCAATATTCACTTCTATTCGACAAATCGGTATTCGACAGCCAGCCTATATTCTCTCACTGTAGTAATTCCATTTTTTTTATACAATACTATCCTATAACGGTTTGATGAGTTTTCGCGACACTTTTTGTTATTTGCAACCAATATCGATGCAATTATTTCATAAAGCAGAATGTGTATCACATCTGTGATGTACTATTTCACGGTAGACATAACTGATTTACCTTTAAACTAATATCAAACATGAAGCGGTTTGAGACAGGATGTTCTTTTTTATTTGTCCTAATTGTTGTTGTTGTTTTTTGTTGATTATTTTATAATTTCAGTATTATAAAGCTAGTAACAATTGCTTATTAAATAGCTTATGTGCCCGGAAAGCACAAATAGTTCCTTGAATATTCTTGGAACATTCCAATGTAAGGTGAGGAGAATTTCGGAAAATTTTCCAGGAAGGTTTCCAGAAGTAGGTAAATGTCTGTGTATCAAGAAAGGTTCGGAAAATGTTCTTGAACAATCAAATTAATTAAAACAATTAAATTAATATGATGCGAACATTCCAGGATCCTTATTCAGAAGCCTTGCTTGATGAAACAACTATCTACTTCCGGATAAAAAAAAATAAGAGCGTTCAACTGCATCAGTTTGCAAAAGAAAGAAAGATTTTTGTATTAAAACAAAGCTGACACATTCAATTGACAAATCCTATAGAAACAGAATATCAGGACGTTAGTCAATTGGCTCTGATAAATATTTTTATTAGACAGTGTCAAGACTATGATTCTGATATCTCTATCCAATAATAGATATCGTTTCTGGTATTTCTCCTGGACATGACGGAATATTCAATTCTTGATGATTACAATGTATCATTAGTTTCCTAAAATTTACATTAGTTTATCAACTAAATAATGCTTGAAACTATCATTATTTTATAAAATGTTCTGAAAGCTTAAGCTTTTGGCTTCTTTTTATCTCTGATACCATACTATTTTAATCTGGCTTGTGATAAGCAAATTTTGTTTCTTGAACAACTACACTTTAGAAAGTTTTTTATAATTACAATTCTTTAAAGATAGTTGGAGTTTAAATTTTTCACGTGCCAATTTGCAGTGATGAATTAAATTTGCTATATCATGGTATTGCCGTTTTGTTGTCAGTAAGTATAAAATTAGAAAACTGAGGGAATGTTTGTTTAGATAACCATGCTAGAATCTTTTCTTCTAATCCACAGTCTTCTAATATAGATAAAATTGAAGCTTTTGGAATGTTGATATTTATTTTTAAAAAATTGTCTATATTGTAGAGAGGTTTTTTGTTATCAGTTGTTAAAAATGCGAAGATGAATCTTCTCAACTTATTGAGCCTTTATTGTTAAAAAATAACGAAAAGCCTTTAGGTAAATGTTTGCTAGTCACGTAAATATCATAAAAATATCTGGTTACCTTTATTAGTTATTAGGGTTTGTATGCTTGTTGCATAAAAATAAAAGCAAAAGCATAGTGCTTCATGCATACTTATAAAATAGTTTTTGTTTGAATTAATATTATGGTAAAAATTGTTGACAGGCATTTGAAGTGTGACGTATTTTTTTACAAGTCACAAGCTAAGAATTTTCAGATGTTTAATGATTTGATGATTCAATTATTTAAAATTTAAGGACTTTATTTTTGGCTATCAAAATCCGGAAGCTACACGATTTTTGAAGAATAGGGTTTATTTTAGTTTCCTAATATTAGGAATTGATTCTACCTGTTTTTTCGTTCTTATTGTATGTATTTGACAAAATATTTGACCATCCGAAAGAATCCTTACACATCCTGATCTAGCAAGGTACTTTTTTCTTCACTTACTACTTGTTACAAACAAATTTAGTTTGCTTTCCCTTCTGCAAGTGCAACAACAAAAAATAACATAAAAAATAATAATTGAAATATGTATTAATTCATTCTAGCCTATGGTCTATCTGTGTGTGCTACCAAAAGAGTGAAGGTACTTTAAGGATCAAATAAGAAGGCTCAAACGTGTACGATACTAGCCTGAAATTTTCTTTTTTAACAATTCTTGTGAGCAAAATCTTGAATTAGCTATAAATATTGAATGATCTCATAACTAATAATATCTCATAAATTAAAATTTATTTCACAAATCAATTTTTGGATTTGAAGTTAGGCTATAGTATCTTTCCTTTCTACTTTGCATCTAAAATGTGCGATGAATATTCTATTCACATTACAGGAATATTTGGTATTCTATGAACCGAATATTCCTTGTTCACTTTTGAGTTTGTTTTGCAACACCAAACAAAACAATACACATGTATTTTTATTTAAAAATCCATGCAACATCAAGACAGTTATTGTTCTGATCCTAACAAATCGTTAGCCATACACTAAATG
Organism: Amphibolips quercusostensackenii; assembly: GCA_032357855.1. Classification (NCBI taxonomy): domain Eukaryota; kingdom Metazoa; phylum Arthropoda; class Insecta; order Hymenoptera; family Cynipidae; genus Amphibolips; species Amphibolips quercusostensackenii. The sequence continues at coordinate 2,374,879 of JAUELO010000018.1, forward strand.
TATATAAAAATCTGACTTCTAGGTCAAATTCATCATAATGAATTCCCTTTCAAACCAGCTTTGCTCCTGTCCTTCTCGTCATACCTTGAAACTTATTAAAGGTTTTTAAAACGCTCTAGGCGCTAGGGACTCTTCTTTCGATGCTTTGTTCAAGTCCTAATATTGTCTATTCAATGTGTAGTTTGAGATTGTGAAAGGTCAGGATAAGACCAAATCTCGTTTCCAATGCACTTTAGGGCAAAACTAGTCCCATAAACAGTTGTCAAAAATAAAATTTTCTATCACTTTTGTAAAAAGCAAATTTTTGTCATAATAATAGTTTACAAGTTATGGCAGAGCGAAGCGGAGCACTTTTTCACAATATCTACATTTACTCGTTTTCGCATCACCCTTGAGGTAGACTAAGTAGAGCGTTTTTTTTAAGCGTGGTATCTCCAGTAGGCCTAATCCACAAGCTTTTTCTGTCAGAAAAACAGCAAAAGATGTTCAGTTCTATTCGATGTTAAATAATTGAATTTTTGGCTTTGATCTTTTAGAGCGCCTGGATGGACCTGGTAGACTTCTTTTTGTGGACTTGGATGCGCTAGGTTGATTGATGTGTTCTTAAAGGCCAGCAGGATTTTCTTTTGAACTACGCTCCTTCTCCTCCGTGTCTTTATCTTCTTTCATTGATGCTAATATTCTTTTCGAAATTTTGACTGCTTCAAGCTCCTCTTTAGTTTCATCCTCCTCGTCAGAGTCTGCTTGAATTTCTGAAACGTTTTTGCCAGAGTTTCCATTGTAGAACGAGCAGATGATGGAGCACTTCAAACTTGCTTTCCCGGATCCATGTTTAAACCGCATTCTGTTTTGTACTTACAGAAAATGAACTGCAATAATTTCTCTGGGGTAGCATCGTTTTTAGTTGGGACTGGCGTAGGTGCGTGCTTACTTTGCTGCCATCCCCATTCCTCTGGATTTTTTTTTATTGTCTATTCATGGACTTTATGGTAGGTCCGTGAAGAGTTTTCTTGTGCAGCTCTAATGGTCAAAGCAATGTCTGTAAATTAAATTTACTTTTTGTTATTGATCGTCGAAAATGCAGATAGCGAAGAAAGCCCAGCGTGGAATTTTCTAGGGTAGATCTGTAGAGTGCAAGGATAATATTTTCGCCTGAGATAGTATAAAGTTCAGGATCTGCATCTGGGTCTTTAAAGATTTATAGATCATTCTTCAACTGTTTGTTCTTTTGAACTGTATTTATGTATTTAACTTTTTCTGTGCCGTACATTGCAGAGGTTGTGTCATTGTCACTAAATGCGTGTAAGAAGAGAATGTTTCCTGCTATATCTTCGTCAAACTGAAAACTTTTCAAAGAGTATATTTTTTCATGAGCTTCACCTTTGCTTGGTTATTTTATAAAAACATTTAAATGCTCTTTTGCTAGAGCATTTATAAGAATTAGAAGATCTACGTCTTAACTTGCAATAATTACCGAGTCAAATGATGGAGATATACTGATTGCTGTGTTGACGATCAATGTGTCTGCATCTTCCGTAGCTTGATTTACTGTAAAGTCAGACTCCTCGAACTTCTTTTTTAGCATTGAGATTAAACAGATTTTATTTGTTTAGTTAGACAAAAATTTGCCTTGTGTAATAGCTGCCACCGTCGACTCTTCAAAATAAAGATCTGCACAAGTATTTTTTTTTAACGACGTAATCTTTCAGCACTCTTTGTGCTTTTGCTGGCTGCATCAGGTGAATATTCATCAAAAACAACAACTGCATTTGTACCATAATGCGCCCGTACGTACTGCATGTAGTTCGCACAGATTGATGCAAAAGATTCGCTGCGATGCCATACAAATCTACGTTATATATATCCACCATCTATGACATGGATGCTGCTTTCGAAATCCATGTTATTTGTAAAAGGTGAGAAAGCTTTGTGGAGAAAAGATTTGACACACTTACGCATTCCATCATTGGAAAATAATAATAAAGGAAATGGGCCAAGATTAAATTTCAGATATTTTTGCAACTATTTCTCTGATTGCTTGGCGATACACATTCTTTGAAACAATAAGATAGGATCGATGGGAATTGCTATGTCATCAATTCTTATGCAGCACTTAGAAGCTAAAAAAGAAATTACTTTATCCTTGCGTTTCAACTTTATAAAATAAAACTCTTGACCGATAATTTTAAAAATCCTGAGCGTACCAATTACTTAAGGCTCATGGCAATCGATTGTCTTATCGCCAAGAACGCCAGTTTGCGTCTTTCTTTTACAATCTTTACTTCGACTTCTTCCAAAGTTTTTCCACATATAAAACAGATTTCGCCTGAAAAAGCAATGGTCGAACGTGCGACACGACGCAGACCCTTCTTGGACCTAAATGTTGTCTAAAAAATATTTTCGCTGGCTTATGCTACCATCTTTAAACACATATTTTTAGGAATGAATACGGAAACGAGTGATGTAGATATTCTATACGTATTGGTAAGTTCATACATATTTGCACATGTACGTATGCTCTACAACTTTCTATAAAACTACTTTTACTCTCAAGTGCATTGGAAACAAAATATTTTCAGAAAACGCGATTTTTGACGCCGTTTTGTTCGCAGGAGCCTGATTTGTTGGATTTTTTGGGGGTTTTGATTAGGGCCCCAAAATAAAGATGACTGACAAGTTTGGTCTTATCCCGACCTTTTGCAAACTTACGCCATTTAGATCCTAACACATGGTATAGATTTGTAATTAGAGATCTCAGCTGGAAGCCAAGTAGATTGGATCCATAGATCTTGTTCGTCGCATAAGGATAATAAAAGAAATAACTTGTAACAGTTAAGGACCGTCAAAGATTCCACGAATCAATTTAAACAAAAAGAGAATATTGACAAATGTCCGTTTGTCGTAGAGAGTTCAACCATTAAATTTTTTACGAAGAGAGTTAAAATTAGATCCCAGAACAGATCTCAAGCTTTTTCCAATTAAAGTTTTTTCAGAAATCTTTTGTGACACGCTTTTTTAGGGTTTATATGCTTATGGAGATAAAAGGTTTAAACAACCCAGCAATATCTTAGCTTAGATCGTATCAAAGTTTGAAATAGCGTTATCATTGTTCAAATATTTATTCGTAAGTGCTAGATACAATATTTTTCATATGCAGATCAAAAGAAAGACCTTGTGTAATTGTAACTCCAAGGTCGGACTTCCGTTTCCGGCATGAAAGTGTTCAGTAGCGGTAATTGTGTGGTGCTGATCGTAATAAATTGCAATGTAATTTAAGGTGCGTTCATGGCCAGAGTGTGAAGGAAGAGTTTGTGATTGAAAGATTAAGTGTTGGAGATAATAGAAATGAAGAAGTGAATAATATTGTGAGCGATTGAGTTTGTTTTGTGTGACCTGAAAGGTTAGGCTAGAGTGTTTTTCGCGAGAAGAAGGGCGGGAAGCCAGTGCAGCTCAGTTGCGAAGCCAGGGTAGGATAAGTAGAAAGAAGCACGGAAGAATTTGAAGGTAGCAGGGTGCGGTAGTACAGTAGGGACAGAAGCTACGCAAGTTACGTAGGGTGATACGCGAGGATACCTCAGATTAGTTTAATGGATAGCGGAGACTTCGACGATAAACTGTCCTGTACGCCAAACCGCAAAGAAAAAAGGATGAGAAAATGTAGAAAACCGATAGAAAGAGAGAGATTGAGGGCGGAAAGATTAGGTTCAACCGAGCGGTTCATGAACAGGAATAGGAATGAGACGGAGAGAGGCAGTAGTGAAGATAATGTAGAAGTAGGTTTCACCCTGAAAAATCCGAAAATGATCAGAACACCGCTGAAAAAAGATCAGAAAGAAGCAAGAAAAAAAGACAAAGAAAAAGGGGAAGACAAGTTTGAACGTAGAGAGTCGAGAGAAGATGAAAATTTAAAAGTAGACTAAATGCGTAAAATAATAATAGAGGCAATGCAGGTGAACGAAGAAAGGCAGAAAGAACGAGGAGAGGAAATTAAAAAAGAAATCAGGGAAGAAATGGCCAAGCTAAAAAAAAGGTGCGAAAATAGAAAAAAGTTAGGGAAGATTTGAAAAAAGGATGCAAGCTGATACCGGAAGTTTGGTGGTGAAAAGAGTGGAAATAAGAAGAGGAAAAGGTTAAGTGAAATAGGAAGAAAAATAGAAAAGAAAGAGTAATATTAGAGAAAAAAACATAGCGATAGGAGATCTAGGATTGCAGGGAAAGGAACTGAGGGAAGGAGTGGAAGATGTGCTCAGCAGCATAGATGCTTAGGTAGAGATAGAGAAAATGCGAAGTGTGGTAGAAAAGACGCAAAGAGAAGAGGTGATAATTACTAAAAAAATGGGAACATAAGAGGAAATAGATGACAAAAAAGAGGGCGTTATATGGAAGCTCGGAGAGGATAGAGGATGATTAAAATGGCTAGAAATAAATATGCAGTATAAGTTCAGAAAAATAGCGGAAGAAGAAAGAAGAAATAAAAGAAAAACATAGGTAAAGAGGAAGAGTTAGTAGAAAGTGTGATGCCAGGAAACTAGGATAGAAAGGAACGGAAAGTGGCGGAAAATGAAATAGTAAGAAACTAAAAGAGGCGAGCGATAAAAAAAGAATAGAATGTAACATACATTACTGAAATATAGCAGGCTCAAAGAGAAAGGATAGGGAGTTTATGAACAGTTTGTCCCAATAAGATGTAGTAGTAATGATGGAGACGTGACTAGATGAAAGGGGATGGGAAAGAGTAAGGGTAAGGTTACCAAGTGATTATAAATGGCAGGTGCAAAGCGCAAAGAAAGATAATAAAAAAGGCAGAGCAATGGAAGAAATGGCGATGGAAGTAAGGAGAGAATGTTTAGTAGGGGAATAGATAGTAGGGGTGTATGTAAACGGTAATATTGAGGATAAATCAGAGGAAATAAAAAAAATGTAAGAAAATAAGAAGATATTACGCTTATGACGGGTAGAGATTTTGATGCAAGAACAGGAGATAAAGGAGGAAGAGAATGGAAAGGAGAGAGGAAAAGAAATTTTAAAGAAAGATACCGAATGGGAAAGAAAAAAAATTGTTAAAGTGTTTGAAGAAGATGGGATGGTTTATCCTAAACTATATCTGTTCGGATCTCTTTTTCATAACAGTGACATTAGAGGCAGAAAAAAATTAAAAGAACGTAGATAGAAAAGAAGCAAAGGTAAAAAGAGTAAAAAGAAGGGATTGGTCCAGGGAAGGAGAAGAAGAGCTTAGGGAAGGGTCAGAAAGGTCAAAATCAGAAAGGGGAGATGATAGGAGATGATAGGGAGAGAATGATAGGAGAAGTACAAAGAGTATAATAGTGTAGAAGCAAAGAAAAAGTTAGCAAAGGCGGGAATCAGAGTAGATGGAATAAAGAATGTAAAAAGAAAAAGAAGGTTAGAAAGGAATTAAGAAAATTTAGAAAAGGGAAACGTAGTGAAGAAGAATATGGAAGTAAAAAAAAGAGTATACTAAGTTATGTAATCGAAAAAAAGAATAGGAAATATAAGGTTTGAAGAAGAGGTGAAGAAAGATAAGACTGAAAAAGGAGTTTGGAAGGTAGTAAGTAGAGAGAGAAAAAGAAAAAAAGAATAAATCAGGATATAGGCATGGGTGAATAAAAAAAAAATATTCTATGGATTTGCTTGAGGGTGTAGAGAAAAAGTTATGAAAAAAGAAAAATATGGCAGAGAAAAATATAAAAAAGAAACATAAAAAAAGAAAAAACAGTGAAAGTGTTAGAAATAATGAAAGATGGAAAGGCGCCTGGAATAGATGAGATTCCAAATAAAGTCTGAACATATAGGGCGGCAGAACTAAAGAAATGGGCATGGATAATGTGCAATAGAGTATAGAGAGGAAAGGGGTGTTCAGAGTTATGGAAAGAAAGTGTAGTGGTACCCATAGTGAAGAAAGCGAAACAAAAAAAGGTTAAAGATTATAAAAGAGTGGCGCTGATGCCAAAATTGTA
>JAUELO010000018.1:2417075-2427110 GCA_032357855.1 Amphibolips quercusostensackenii
AGGAGAGGAGAGGAGAGGAGAGGAGAGGAGAGGCGAGGAGATTAAAGGAAAGGAGAGGACAGGAGAGGGAAAGTAGGGAAGAGGAGGAGAGGAAAAGGGAAGATGAGAGGAGATGGGTGCGAAAAGAAGGAAAGAAGAGAAAATAAGAGGAGAAAAGAAGAGAGGGGTGGAGACGAGACAAGCGGAGAGTAGAGAAGGATTCATACTTCAAATTTAAAATTGATCTTTTTAATTAGAAATTTAACTTCTTTCTTGAAAATTTAATTTTTTTTGTATAAAATTAGTAGCCTGGGAAAAAATTACAAGGAACTTATTCGCTATAAAGTATCTCCATACTGTTTCCTAAAATTCTTATTTCTAAGTCATGATGCTGCCACTTATTTCGTTATACTGTTTCTCTTCCTACTTCCTCTCTCCACCCTATCTCTCATCACATACCTGCCCTCCCCTCGCTTTTATCCTCTTCTTTTCACCCCTCATTCACCTTGCGTGCTACTTAGGTTTTCTTCTAATTTCACTAATTCCTCTTGCTCTTTTCTGTTCTCTCAATTACTTCCCTTTTTAAAACTCCCCTCTCGTTTATCCTCTTCTGTTAACTCCTTAATCTACTTTCACTGCTTCATATACCTCCCCTAAAACCCCTTTTCTAGTTTCTCTAGTTCCGCGACCATATTTCTTCTCCTTCTCTGATCATTTAAGTTTAATTTAAAACCAGTAAAGTCAAATAACAGGCTGATAAATAGAGGAACATCGGCTCTAAAGCATCGCTAGATTGTTCTTAAAAATCCCTATTTCTGTGCATTGGCCTGATTATTTAAACCTTCCTCACTTTCATATCCTTCTTTTCTTTTCTGCGTCCGCTACTTCTTATCATTCCCCTACTTCATTTCTCCTCTTATCACTTTCACCTTCCTTAGTCAAGATACTCTAACCTGTTTTTTATACTTCTTCCCCCCTTCTTTCCTGTTTCGCCTTATCTCTCATCGCATATTTCCCATCCTCTTGCCTTTGTCATGTTCTTTACAACCCTCACTTACCTTGCATACTTCTTTCCTCCTTATCTAGTTCCACTAATGCCTCTTCCTTTCCTTCTTTCTTCCCATTGATTCCTCCACTAACCCCGCCCTCGCTTTCATCCTCTTTTTTCCTTCCCATAAGCTACTTTTACTAATTTCTTCACTTCCCCTTATACCCCTGACATAATTACCCTGCCATATTTTTTCTACTCTTTTAATAATTTTAATTTTACTAAAATCCAACCAAATGAACCAACTTCCTGACACATGAAAAAAATCACCGGGCCTCAAGTGTCGCCTGATTGTTCTTCAAAATCTCTATTTCTGTGCACTGGCCTAATAATCTAAACCTTCTGTACTTTCATACACTTTTCTCCTTGTCTCTCCTCTTCTAACTACTTTACTTTTTACCATTTCCCTACCTTATCTCTTCTTTCCTTATTTAGCCTTACCTCCTTTAGTCACTATACCTTTTCCTATTTTGTACACTTTTCCTACCCCTACTTTCACTCTCCGTATAATCGCCCATCCTATACAATTCCTCTCCTCGCTTTCATCCTCTACTTCCCACCCCTCACTTACCTTGCGTACTTTTCACCTCCTTATCTAATTTTCCTGATTCCTCTTTCTCTTTAACTTTTTCTTCATATATTTTTACCAACCCTCCCCTTGCGTTCACACTTTTCTCTTCTCTTCTTTCCTTTCATGCTTCTGCTACTTCTTATCCGTTCCATACTTCATTTCCTCTTCTCTTACTTGCAATGAATTCCCTTAGTCACCATACCCCTACCTATTTTTTCTAAACATTTCCTCGCCCTACTTCCTCTTTCTGCTCTATCTCCCGTCCCATACTTTGGAATCCTCGCTTCCATCCTTTACTTTTCACCCCTTACTTACCTTGCGTACATCCTACCTTCTTATCTAATTCAACTAAATTTTCTGCCTCTCTTACTTTTTCTCTATAACTTCATCTTCCTCATCTATTACTCTTCTTCTACTTTCCCTTACATATTTCCTTTACTTTTTTAATTACTTAATTTTTATTAAAAAGTAGCCACATCAACCAACGTGCTGATAAGTGAATAAAATCATCAGCTCTACAGTGTAGCCTGTTTGTTCTCCGAAATCCCTATTTATGTGCATTGGCCCAATTATCAAAATGTCCCAAGTTTTGACGTAATCTTATCAACATTAAAATAGCAGAATTGATTATGCTAGGAGTCTATCGTTCATAACTCGCGTAGAACTTTAATTGATTTGAAATTAAACAAAACCCTCGCTTCATCGGTGGTGCGGCAAATCTGCACTTCCGTGCTAGATATTCAAAGTTCGTCATAGAGTTTAATCGTCCAACTGTTGCCTGCAATCGGAGAAATTAAGAAAATGCTATCGCAGCCGATAAAAAGCAGTCGACACGGAATCAATTTTCTACTAAAATAGTGACGTCATTCTCTTTGTCTTAGATATTGAACTATTCTAGGATAGGTAATAGCGCAAGGTTTTGAAACATTAATCACGATTACGACGTCGCGGAAAGTTAAGAAAGTATATCGTAAATTACTTTCAAAGAACGGGGTCATATAAGTAATGCGAAGAAAGTAGAAAATAATTCAGTTAAAATTTAGTGATTAAATTATTTAAGTGGATAAAATAAACTTCTTCTCTTCATCCTTCCCCTTTCATCACCTCTTTTTTCTTTACTTCACTTCACTTTTCTCCTTTTTTTTCTTTTATCTCTTTCCTCTTCTCTCTCTGTCTCTTCTGCTTCTGCTACTACTTAGCACTTCCCTACATTAAATCTTTTTCTCTTACCAACCGACCCCTCCCTCAATCCCGTACAAGCGCCTATTTTTTTATACATCATCTCCACATTTTTTCTCTCAGTCCCTTTTAACACTCCAAATTGCCCTTTCCTCGCTTCCATCCACTTCTTCTTACCTCTCATCTAAATTGCACATTTTGCACCTTCTTATCTAATTACACTAATTCTTTTTCCTTTTTTTTCTTTCCCTAATTTTTCTACTAACATTACCTTTGCTCTCATCCTGTCCTCTCTTCCTTTTACCTGCTTTCGATACTTCTTATTATTACCCTACTTTATTCTCTCCTCTTACATTACCTTTCATCTCTAACACTACATACCCCTACCTACTTTTTCACTTCTCCTTGCCCTACTTCCTCACTCTGCCGAGTCTTCTGTTCTATACTTCCTCTCTCCTTGCTTACATCGTCTTCTATCTGCCCTTCAACTTCCTAAAGTATTTCTCACTTCCTTACCTGATTCTTTTGATTTCCATCATCTCCTAATTTCCCTCCCTGCTTTTCCTACTTTTCTAACAGACTTAACTTTTCGCTTTTAACCTTTTTTTTCCTTTTCTCTTTTCCTAAAACTGACATTTTAGCCTCATCTCACATCTCATACCCCTCACCCTCTCGCTTCCATCCTCTTGTTCCCACTATTCACGTACCTTGCGTACTTTTCACTTCCTTATCTAATTATCTTATTCTTTCTTCTCCTGCTCTAACTGCTTTTTATGATTACCCTACATCAGTCCTTTTTTTCTTACTTATCCTCCCTTCCTTTAGTTTCATGACCACACCTATTTTTTCTCAATCTCTATTACACCTACATTGTTTTACCACCCTATTTTTTATTACATACTTCACCTCTTCTTCCCTGCTTCCTCTACGTCAGCACTCTCCAGAAAGCAGTCCTTGACTGCAAAGACTAAAAATGACAGTCTAAAGACTAGATCAAATAGGACCTTATAAATCTTGTCGTTCGACTAGTCCCTAATCCTTCACAGTAAATTAAATTTTAAACTAAAAAAGGAAATGTTTTGTGAATTAGAGTACAAAAAAGCAGATTCTTTAGTTTAAACAATGAGCCTCAACGTGCTTAAACTGTAACAACTTTAAGCCTATTCAAGATTCCTAAAAACCAAAGCAACAAATAAGCAAAAAGATTGGTAGCAGTGAAACACTTGTCGTAGCAGCCAACACTTTCTCAGAGTAGAGAGCCCTGCTCTCCTTCCTACTTCTCAACTACCTTGAATACTTTTCACTTCCCTTTTTAATTTCACTTATTCCTCTCCACCTTCCACTTTCCCTCCCTTACTTTTTCGACTAACTTACCCTTCACTTTTAACATCTTCTCTCCTCTCCTCTTCTTTTCTTTTCTAGTTTGGCTACTTGTTATTATTACTTTCCTTTTTCATAGCTCACTTCTCCTCCCTTAATTAGTACCTATAATTCTAACTATTTTTTCTATTCTTCTTTTCTTCCTAATACCGTATTTTGCCATAAATCACATTCCATACTTTACCAGCCCTCAATTCCATCCCTCAATTTCATTTCCTCGCCTACCTTGCGTTCTTTCTACCTCCTTATCTTATTACACTAATTTCTTTCTCTCTTCTACTTTTTCTTCCCTAATTCTTCTACTAACTCTTTCCTTACTTTCACAACCCTTTACTTCCCTTTTCTCCTCTCCTGCTCTCGCCACTTCTTATTATTAACCTACTTTATTTTTGCTCCTCTGACTAAGCCTCGCCTGCCTTAATTACCAGACCACCTCTTATTTTTCTATACTTTTCGTTCTTCTTCTTTCTCTCTTCGCCCTACCTCTCATCTTACACTTCTCCTCTCCTAGGATTTACCCTCTTCTTCCCACTTCACACTTACATTGGGTACTTCCAATTTTCTCATATAGTTCCACTTATTCCTCTTCTTCTTATACTTTTTCTCTGTTACTTTGCTTGCTAACTGATCCGTCGCTTTTAACATCTTTTCACTTTTCCTCTTTTCTCCTCTCCTGTCTTCTCTACTTCTTATCATCACCCTACTTCATTACCTTTCGTTTCACTCATAATTCCTCTGATGGGTCCACATTCCTTGACTATTTCCCCTATACTTCTTTATCTCTTGTTTTATTTTTCCGCCCTATATCCAATCCTATGCTTTTATTTTTCTCGCTCCCACCCTTTAACTCCTTACCCCTCACCTACTTTGATTTTTCCTACCTCCTCATCTAATTCCACTAATATATCTTTCTCTCCTGCTTTCCCTGAATTAATTACCCTACTAACCCTTCTCATGCTTTCACGCTGTTTTTTTTAAATTCCTGATCTGCTTTTATTACTTAATCTACCTTTACTAATACTCATCACCAACTTTTCCTACCATAATTTTTCTACTTATTCTACTTCCTTGACGTCCACTAAAATGACGTTTTCAAAGTATGAAAAGTATTTGACGTTACCGTTTTTTATAACAGCCACGGATTTCGTATAGTGACTAATAAAATAAGAATGTTATGAGTTCATTTTTCACAATGTTTAAAAAAAGCAGCCCCGAGCTTTTAGAATGACAAAAGTCACCTCTGGATGCTTTCTTCAAGCTACTATCAGTCACTCCATAGGTTTCTAGTCGATGGCTTGCTAAAGGTCATAAAAAATTTTTACAATGCGACAAGTGTTTGATAAAACCGCCTTATGAGCTGCTTTTCAATTATATTATTGATGATATAATTTTTTTGTTGAATTTGTTTTTGAATGAACCCGATTTTCCATCATAGCTACAGACTAAGTTAAGTGATTGATGAGATAAGAATGTTATAAGTTAATTTATTACAATGTTTGAAAAAAAGGCTTTGAGTTTTGGAAGTGACAACAGTCGCCTCTGGATGCTTTCGTAAAGTTACCAGCAAGCACTCCATATATTTTTAGTCGCTTGCTTCCTGATGGTCTAGAAAGTTTCTTACAATGTGTCAGGTTTGTAATGAAACCAGCTTCAAAGCTGCTCTTTAATAATATTGTTATCAATATTTTTTTTACCTTGTTCTCGGCAGAACCCGGTTTCACATCATCGGCCACGGCTAGCAATAAGTGAAGTTGACTAATGAGATAAGAATGTTATAAGTTAATTTATTACAATGTTTTAAAAAGTAGCCACAAGCTTTTAAGGTGAAGACAGTAGCCTCTGGATGCTTTCTGAAAGCTACTATCTGTCACTCCATAGGTTTTTACTTACTTGCTTTTTAACGGCGACAGGTGTTTAATAAAACCGGTTTCTGAGCTGCTTTTCAATAATATTTCTATAATATTTTTTTATCTTTTTCCCGGATGAACCCTGTTTTTTATTATAACCACGGACTCACCTGAGTGACTAATCAGATAAAGACGTTATAATTTAATTTATTACAATGGTTGAAAAGAGCGGCTGCAAGCGTTAGAGGTAACAACAGTCGCCTCTGGATGCTTTCTCAAACCTACTGTCTGTCACTCCAAAGTTTTTATTTGCTTCTTCCCTAGTGTCTAAAAAATTTCTGACAATGTGACAGATGTTACATAAAACCCCCTTCTGATATGCTTTTCAATTATAATAATTATGATAAAATTTTTCTTGACCTTGTCTGCAGGTAAAGCCGGTTTTCTATCATAGCTACGGACTTACTCGATTGACTAATGAGAACACGATTTTATAAGTTGATTTATCACAATAATTAAAAACAACGGCTTCGAGCGTCAGAGGTATTAACAGTAGCCTTTGGATGATTTTTTAAAGCTACCTTTTGTCACTCCAAGATTTTTAGTCAGTGGCTTCATAGTGGTCTAAAAAAGTTTCTTGCAATGCGACATGTGTTTAGTGAAACCTGTTTCTAAACTGATTTTTAATGATATTTTGCTGATATTTTCTTTTAAAAATTTTTCTCAGGTGAATCCGGTTTTCCGTCAAAGCCACGGAATCACTTGAGTGACTAGTTAGATTAAGATAATATGAGATAATTCATTGCATTATTTGAAAAAAGCGGCTAAGAGAATTAGAGGTAACAACAGTCGCCTCTGGATGCATTTTTAATGCAACCATCTGTCACTTCATAGGTTTTTAGTCGCTTAATTATTAGTGGCTAGAAAGTTTTTTTACAATGTGACAGGTGTTGAATGAAATTGCCCTCTGAGCTGCTTTTTAATTATATTAATTATGATATAATTTTTTTTGAACTTGCTTCGGGTGAACCCGATTTTTCCTCATAGCCAACAATTCGCTTAAGTGACTAATGAGATGAGGATATTATTATGTAATTTATTAAAATGTTTGAAAACAGCGGCTGCTAGCTTTAGAGGTATTACCAGTAGCCTTTGGATGATTTCTTAATGCTACTTTCTGTCACTTCAAGGTTTTTAGTCGCTGGCTTCCTAGTGGTCTAGAAAGTTTCTTGAAATGCATGTCGCATTTTTATTTAAAATTCATATTTTGTTGCTAAAAAGTTAGATGAAACTTTTTTTATATAAAACATATTATTTCTCAAAATTTGTCTTTTCAATTTAGTAGATCATCTCCTTTTAATAGTAGCATTATGGCATTTTTCTTGGATAGAAATGCAACTGTTTTATCGAAAATTCAACTATTTTCTAGAAAATTTACTTTTTGTATAAAATTCATATTTTTCTGTTGAAAAGTCAACTAAAATCCTTTTGAATGAAAATTCAACTCTTTTTTGGAAAATTTGGCTTTTTTCTTTAGAAATTTACCTGTTTCAGTGGAGTTTTCCTTTTACTTGTACAAGACTGCAACTGATTGAAAATTTAACAATCTTGTTGAAAAGTCTTTTTTTTTGGTTAAAGATTCGACTATTTAGCAGACAATTAACTTATTGTTTCCAAATCTTATTTTAGTGTGAGAAAGTGAACTGGAATTTTATTTGGATGACAATTTAACTCATTTTTTAAGTTTTTTTTCTGATTCATCTGTTTTGAAAGAAATTGCATCTTTCTTAAATTAAAATTTAACAGTTTGGTTGAAAATTCAACTTTTTTTTTAAAAGTTGTCTTTCTGATTTCAAAATTCACCTGCTCTAGCAAAGCTTACATATTTTTTGAATGAAAATTCAACTGTTTGGTTGAACATTAAACAATTTTGTTAAAGTTATGCCATTAAAGAAAATTCTGTTATTTTTTTGAAAATTTAATTATTTTGTTAAAGATTTACTTCTTGGTTAAATTTGATATTTTAATGTTAAAAAGAAAACTGAAATCTTTTCTGGATAAAAATTCAACTTTTTTTTGATATTTTTTTTTAAATTATAAATTCAACTGTTTAGAAGAAATTTCATCTTTCTTGGATGAAAATGCAGCTGTTTGATTGAAAATTAAACTATTTTGATTAAAAATTTAACTATTTTGATTGAAAATTAAACTATTTTGCTAAAAAGTTATACTTTTAGTTGCAAATTCTACTGTTTTGCTGGAAATTAAACTATTTTGTAGAACATGCACTTTTCGTTTAAAATTTATATTTTAGTGTTAAAAAATCAACGGAAATCTTTTCTGGATAAAAGTTCAACTTTAAAAAAAAATGGTTGTTTTTTATCAAAAATTCATCTTTTTGAATTAAAATTTAAATTTTGTTCGTAAAAACTTATTTCTTAGTTAAAAATTTATATGTTAATCGTGAAAAGTCAACTCAAATCTTTTTTAACAGAAAATTTAATTATTTTTGCAAATTAATTTTTTTGATTGAAAAATTCATCTGCTTTGGTAGAAATGTCTTTTTTTTATGAAAATGCAATTTTTTGGTTTAAAATTATTCTTCTTTGCTTGAGTATTTAACTGTTTTGTTTGTATTATTATAACATTTATTTTTTATGTTGAAAACTCATTTCTTTGGTTAAAAGTTTAACTATTTTGTTGAAAATTATTCTTTTCAAATTGAAAACTCAAGTACTTGTATAAGAGTTAAATTAATATTGTTAAAAATTTATTTTTTAGATCGAAGGCTCATGACTTTTGTTGAAATTTCAACTGTTTAGTCGAAAAGTTTTTGTTTTGTTTAAAATTAATTTTTTTAATAAAGATATAATTTTCAGTTTTTTTTAGATTCATTTTTTCAGTTGAAAATCCTCCTGTTCTAATACAAAAAAGAATATTTTTGGTTTGAAATTTCATTTTTGTTGGGTAAAAATGCATCAGTTTCGTAAAAAAATAATTTTTTGCTGATGTCATATTTTTGGTTTGAAAATTCTATTTTTGTAGAGAAAATTCATCTTTTGGTTTGAAGGCTCGACAATTAAGATGAAATTTTCTTTTTTAAGTGAAGAATCTTTATTTGTTAAAAGTTCGCCTTTTTGGTTTTAAAATTTTTTTTTCTTGTATAAATTTCATCTTTTTTTAATAAAATATAAACTACGACACTTTTTGTTGGGAATTTTTCTTCTTAAGTTGAGAATTCAACTATTATGTTTGAAATTTGATTATTTTGTTAAAAATTCAAGTATTTTGTTAAGAAAATCATCTTCTATAGTAAGAAAGACACTTTTTTGTTAAAAATAAATTAATAAATTTGAAAATTTTCAAATTTGTATCTGGAATACTACTTCACTCCGTTTATGAAAGATTCTATGTTAAAAGTATTTCAGGATTAAAATGCTCGTATTTAAATATTATTCATCAAGCAAAATTAAAAATTAGTCAAGGAAGAATCAGGGAATTTTGAAAATAAATTTCTCGGCCACCTTGCCTAATTGTACTAGCAATAACTAGTGAAACATTTTTCAAAACTGAAAATAATTTACAGTAAGATGGGGAGGGGGGTAGAAATATTGTTCCAGTTTGTTACAGGAGGGAGGGGGGTCTCAGAAAGAGCCTACAATCCTTTACGTCAGTGGTTCCCAAACTAAGGGTCGCGACCCACTAGTGGATCGCGGGAGCAATTTGAGTGATCCGCGGAACCAGATTGAAAACACTTATTGCATTTGAATGGTTTTTCCGCTGAAATCAAATATAGCTCATGACATACGTTTTAATTCAACTTGTAAAAAAGATAGCTATAAATGTATATTTAATCAGAATAAAGTGTAAAGAAGGTGCACCAATGTAAGTGTAACACGAAAATATTAGTTTCAATAAAGCACAGAGCAAAGAGAACGGATTCTCGTACCGTGTAATTGAGTAGTGGGGGTATCGAGAGACTGAAACTGTTTCTGCCGTCGCTCGACACCGCATCGACACTCCGCGTTGCT
>JAUELO010000018.1:2452986-2472350 GCA_032357855.1 Amphibolips quercusostensackenii
CCAGCATTCGGTGGATAAACTTAGAATTTAAGGGTTGAAACTACCCTCGCTGAAAATCGACGGTGGTGCCATCACTCGGCGACGCTTGGCATCAGCGTCGCGACGCCGACGCCGAAAACTCATTTACCACCAGATAGCTGACGTGTTATTCGTCGAGCGTCAGAGGAAAATTCAGGTCGGTAAAAAGTATGAATTTTCATATGGTAAGTAATTATTGCAACGAAATACGATGAATAATAATTTATTTATTAATCAAGAATTTTTTTTCTAAAATTAGGGTGGCCGCGAAACCTCATTTTTAGAATATCCTGAATTTTTCCTGATTTTTGCCCGACTCATTTTTAATTTTC
Organism: Amphibolips quercusostensackenii; assembly: GCA_032357855.1. NCBI lineage: Eukaryota > Metazoa > Arthropoda > Insecta > Hymenoptera > Cynipidae > Amphibolips > Amphibolips quercusostensackenii. The sequence continues at coordinate 2,453,337 of JAUELO010000018.1, forward strand.
CCTAAACAATAATCAAGGTGTCTAGCGCATAAAAAAAATTCGTAAAGTTTTCCAGGGTTTCGAGGACACAAAAATACATTTTCTTCTTTTTTTCAACTTATACAACAATTTAATGACATTTCTAAAATCCAACAATTTTTTGATGTTGATATTATCAAAGAGGGTTTAACTCCGTATATAATCAGCTTTTTTTGAATAGAATTGGTTAAAATTTGATAAGTGATCTAATTTCACGCTAAATTAAGTTTAATTTTGAATAAAATAATTAAATTTTTAACAAATAATTTCAATTTTTAACCAAAATGTTACATTTTCAACCTACAAAAAAGATTAAAATTTAATCAAAAGCAGTTACATTTGCAACGAAATAATTAAATTTTCTAGATAAAATATTAATTCTTAACAAAAAAAATTAATTTTGAATCCAAAAGTTAGAATTTTCTATTTAGTTAAATTTTTAAAACAAAAGTTTTTAAAATTGAACAAAAAGATGGATTTTTAACGAAAAACTAAATAGTTGACACTTAAACAAGCAAAAAAAGAATTTTCAAAGAAATAGTTAAATTTAAAAAAAAAATTAAAATAAATAAATTCTTAAAAAATAGTCCAATTTTTAACCAAATAATTTAAGTTTTAACCTACAAAGATAATTTTTCACCAAAACCACAAAGTTTTAACCAAAAAAATTAATTTTCTACAGAAAAAAAATTTTTTTAACAAAATAAATGAATTTTTAAATAAATAGTTAAATTTTCAACCAAAAAAGATAAATTGTCAGTACAAAAATATGTCAATCAAATATTTGAATTTTCAACCCACAAATATTAATTTTCTAACAAAAGGGCAATTTTTTAACAAACCAATTGAATTTTCAACCAAAGAGATGGATTTCCAATTAAAATGATAAATGTTCAACAACAATAAAAAAGAATTTATGCCAATGTGGTTTAGCTTTCAATCTAGAATTTAAATTTTTTAATAAAAAAGACGAATTTTTGATGAATAAAGATTTTTTAGTCAAGACATAAAATAAAATGTCATCCAAATTATTATTCAACTTTCAAGCCAAAAGATGATTTTATGTAAAACAGTTGCATTTTTAACCCAAAAATATGAATTTTTAAACAAAATGTTAATTTTTAACCAAACATTTGCACTTTTAACCAAAAAAGAGGAAATTTTCACCAAGCAGTAAAAAATTTATATTAAATAAAAAAAGTACTTTCGTAACAAAAAACATAGATTTAAAAAAAAAATTAGATTTCAATTAAAAAATTAGGTATTAACAAAGTAGTTAAATTTTCAACCAGTGAGATGATTTTTTAATAAAAAAGATGAATTTTGAATTTAAAAGGACAAATTTTCTATCCAAATAAAGAAATGCTTGATAAAACAATTAAATTTTTAACCAAAGAGTCACATTTTAGAACAAAAGATATTACACTTCAACCAAAAACAGTTGGATTTTCAAATCGAAAATTTAATTTTTCAACAAAAAGATGAATTCTCAACAAAAAATTGAATAGTTGACACTTCAACAAGCAAACAGCGACCTTTAAAGAAATTGATTAAATTAAAAAACATAAAAATAAATTTATTTTCAAGAAAATAGTCGAATTTTTAAGCAAAAATTTTGATGAATTCTCACCAAAACGACGATTTTTTTAATCAAAAAAATTAATTTTTTACAAAAAAAGACAAGCTTTCGCAAAAGACATAAATTTTCGAATAAATTATTGAATTTGCAACAAAAATGATTGATTTTCAATTGAAAAATATCAACGTAGTAACTAAATTATCAACTAAAGATGAATTTCAAAATAAAGTTATGAATCTGCAATTCTGCAACCAAGAAAATGAATTTTCATTAAGTAGGTGAACTTAAAACCAAAAATGGAAAATTTTAAACTAAAAAGATAAATTTAAAACCCGCAAATATTAATTTTCTACTAAAAGGACGAATTTTCAACCAACTAGTTAAATTTTCAACCAAAGAGATGAATTTTCAATCACAATGATAAATCTTTAAGAACAAGAAAATAATTTTTGACAAAGTAGTTTAACATTCAATACAGAATTCAAATTTTCTATTCAAAAATACAAATTTTTAGTAAATAAAGATTTTCTAGTAAGAAAGAAGAAAATGTCATCCAAATTATTTAAATTTAAAGCCAAAGGACGATTTTTTTCCAAACAGTTACATTTTTAACCCGAAATCATAAATTTTCAACAACAATGTTAATTTTAAAACAAATAGTTGCAGTTTTAGCAAAAAAGAGAAAATCCCTAGCAGAAGGTAAAAAAATTAATATAAAATAATAAACGAATTTCCAGCAAACTAGTTGCACTTTTATCACAGGTGAACCCTTAACAAAAAAAAAGAACTTTCAATTTTAAAAAATCAATTTTTAGCCAAAAATGAAATAGTTACACTTTTGGTTTAAAAAAAATACTTTCGTAATAAAAACATCGAATTTAACAAAAAATTAGATTTTAACAAAGTAGTTAAATTATCAACCAAAGAGATGAATTTTAAATCCAAAAGGACAAATTTTCCATCCAAAGAGAGGAATGTTAAAAAAAAATAGTTGAATTTTCAAACAAATAGTCGTATTGTAGAACAAAAAATTTTAAACTTAAACCAAAAAGAGTTGAATTTTCAACAGAAAAATTAATTCTTGACAAAAAATTCAATCGATAACATTTCAACAAACAAAAAACAAATTTTCAAGAAAATAGCCAAATTTTCAACAAAACAGGTAAATTTAAATAAAATTCAACGAAATGGTCAAATTTTTAAATAAATAGTTTAAGTTTAAATCTAAAAAGATGAATTTTTAGTCAAAACGATGAATTTTTAACAACAACAAAATTAACTTCCTACAGAAAAAGACAAATTTTTAAGAAAATATATAAATTTTCAAAGAAATGGTTAAATTTTCACCATAAAGAAAAAAAATTTTCAGCAAAAAAATCACAATTTTCAACCAGAGAGATGAATTTTCAATTAAAATGATGAATCTTTAACAATAAAGAAAAACAATATTTAACAAACTAGTTTAACTTTCAATCAAAAATTCAAATTTTCTAAACAAATGTACGAATTTTCAATAAATTAAGATCTTTCAGTCAAGATAGTACCAAAAAAGTGAAAATTTCCACTAAAAAGATTAATTTTTGAAAATACATACAAATTTTTAACTAAAAAAGATCAATTAAAAAAATGAAAAAGTTAAAATTTCAGGAGAAAAAAAATTAATATAAAAACAAATTTTCAACAAAAATGAAATTATTACTTTCTTATTTAGAAAAATAAATTTTTAACAAGAAACATAGATCAGTATGTAAAAAATGAAATCACAGGTATTTGAAGAAAATGAGAAAAATTTTATAGAATCAGTAAAAATACAAAATAAACAACAAAAAATTCAAATGAATTAATAACAATTTAACAATTTTATTCAGTTTAGTGATTTTAAAATGAGATTTAAAAAATGCTAGAGAATTCAAAAAAATTTAATAAAATGCCCAAGGATTCAAAGTGAGTTTAAAAAACTTTAGGTGAATCAAGAAAAAATTTGTTTAAATTAATTTTAGGTAAATTAAAAAAATTGAAGACAACTCTAAAAATTCTTAAAGACTTCTGAATGAATTAATGGAAATTTGGGTTTACTTCTAAATGAATTTAAATTAATTGCAAAAACTATTCGTAAATCTTATTAAATCTTTTAATTTCTACGAAATACGTCACTTGTTGTAAATGAATTCTTTAAAATTCATTAAAAAATGGTAAAATCCTGTGAAATTCAATGAAATGTCAAGAAAATTTCCCTTTAAATAATTGAAATCAATTAGAAGCTCCTTGAAATATTTTTAATTTCCTGAAATATTTTTAATTTCATGAAATATTTTAAATCCTCTGAAATCTTTTGAAAATCCTTGAAATCTTTTTAAATTTCCTAAATTTCAATTTTAATTTTTCTAAAAACTCTTTAAAATTGAAATCCTCAAAAAAATTATAAAATCCCTGGAAATCTTTGAAAATATTCTAAAACCTTATAGATCCAATAAAATCGTTCCACATCTTCTGAAATTTTTCGGAAATTTCGTAAAATAGAAAATTCCTTAAAATTTTTCATATCTCTTGAAAGAGCCTTAGAATCTTTTAAAACACCCAAAAATATTTCGAATCCTTTAAAATCCATTAAATTAATTGAATCAATTGAAACTTCTTTGTAATCTTTAAAAATGCCCTGAAAATTTGAAAATTCTTTGGAATTTTTTTTAATTAATTAAAATTTTTTAAAGCTCTTGAAAATTCCTTGGAGTTTTTAAAAATACCCTACAATATTCAAAACCCTTTAAAAATTTTTTAAATCCCCTGAAACTGTTTTAAGCTTTTCAAATTTCTTTGGAAGTTTTAAAAATATTCAAAAATTTCTCAACCTTACCTTCAAACTATTTCTACCTGATAAAAATTTTTTGAAATATTTGAAAATACCGTAAAATATAGCTAGTCATTTTGAATATTTTGAAATTCCTTAAAAGATTTTAATCGTTTTGAAAATTATCAAGTAAGAAGCGGACAATAAGTTAAAAATTTCAGGAAAAACTGCAACTTTTTAGCAATTATCTTAGGAGAAATAGTTATTTACAATAATTATTTGTTTAAACAATTATGTTTTTTTCTTTTAAATTAAGTATCACCTTACTCTATTTAAAAAGTTGAAAATAAGTGGAAAAATTCGAAATAATCCTCGACTTTCTAACTTTATTTTAAGAGAACATTGCTTAAAACAATGATAAATTATTTAAACAATTCGATTTGTAAGATCACATTAATCATTACCTCGCTTAAAATAAAAAATAGATAAAACTTCAAATACTTGAAAAAAAACCGCGACTTTCTAGCATTATTTAAATAAAATATTATTTAAAGTAATTCTAAATTGTTCGAACAACTATATTTTTTAACCTAGATTGAGTATTATCTCAATTCATTTCAAAAATTGAAAATAAGTAAAAAAAATCCAGAATAAACCGCGACTTTCTAGCTCTATCCTAAGAAAAAATGGCTAAAAACAATAATAAATTGTTTAAACAATTTACATAAGTATATAATTATTAGGCGAAAGTAGTATTATACGTATTAAAAATAAATTTAATACATAAAAAAAACCGCAAAAAATCGTAATTAGCGCCAAAAACTTGCAAAAGCCAGTTTTTCACTTATGGGATTTTTTCGGGACCCTATAAAACAGTACTAACGGGGTTGATATTAAAAAAATTAGAAAAATATTTTTCTTTGAAAAAAATTTTTTCTATTTTTTTAATATCAACGAAAAAAATATCAACCAAAAAATACAATTAGAAGAAAACATGAATTGCTAAACGAAATAGTATAATTTTTAATTAAAGGAGTCAAATTTTCAACCAAATAGTTGAATTTTGAAATTTCAAAAATCAACTTTCAACCGAAAATGGAATAATTAATTTTTAGTCAATAAAATTAATTTTTAACCTAACTCATGAATTTTCAATCTAAATAATGAATCCTCAACTATAATAATTAAATTTTAAAACAAAAATACAAGCTTTCAACAAAAAAACAATAAATCTTTAACTAAAATAGTTGAATCTTCCAACTAAAAAAATTAATTTTTACTGAGAAAAAAAGGATGAATTGTCAACAAAAACTTCAATAATTAAATCTCAATTTAAAAAGATCAATGTTCAACCAAGCAGATGAATTTTCAATTAGGTCTATGAAATATTTAACTAAGATGATGAATATTTCAATGAAATAATTGAACTTTTGACCAAAAAGATCAATTTTCAACAAAGAAGATTCATTTCTACAAAAAAAGGCGAATTTTCAACTAAAAAATATCATTTTTCGACCAAAAATTTTATAATTGAATTTTGAGTCAAAAAATGAATGTTCAGCCAAAGAAATAGGTTTTTAATTGATATTATGAAATAATTAACTAGTATAATAGTTTTATTTTTATTAAAAAAATAAAATAAAATAATTTTTGACCAAAAAGGAAACAAATTTACAACAAAATGGTTAAATTTTTGAAAAAAAATTTCTGTTCATCGAAAAGAAAAACAATTTTTTAATCACATATCTTATTTTTCAACCCAAGAAATAAACTTTTAATGAAAATTATGAATCTCAAAAGAAAAAAATAATTTTTAGCAACAGAGTTTGACTTTTACCCAAATAATTTCATTTTCAACCTAAAAGATGAATTTTCAACTAAAATAAATGTTTAGACAAGGAGATTAACTCCTGAAGAAAAATATAATTTTCAATATTCAAGTGGAATACGTTAAATTTTCAGTTAAAAAAATTAAATTCGACAAAAAAAAGTAACTTAAAAAAATAGTTACATTTCCAGACAAAGTGATTGAATTTCAACTAAAATTGTAAATCTTTGACTAGAATAGTTAAATTTCAAATCAGAAAGATATTTTAATAAAATAAATTAACTTTTAACTAGAAAGTAACATTTTTAACCAAAAAGATAGATTTCTACCAAAAAAGACTAATTTTCAATTAAAAAATAATTTGAAATAGTTGAAAATTTAAAATAAAAAGTTTAAATAATTTTTAGCAAAAATGTTTAACTTTTAACTACATAATTTTGTTTACAACCTAGAAGATAAATTTACAAATAAAATGCAAAATATATAACTGGAATACTTAAATTTTTAACCGACAAGAAAAATTTTTAGACAAGAAGATTAACTTCAAAAAAATAATAATTTTTGATTTCAAAAATTGATTTTTTAATAAAATACGTGTATTTTTAACAATATAGTTGAATTTTCTATTAAAAAAAAAAACAATGTTCATTCAAATTGTTGAATTTTGAATTTGGAAAGATTAATTTTCAACTAAAAATGGAATAGTGAAATTTTTAATTGAATAAATTAATTTTCAACTAAACTGATAAATTTTTAACCAAAATGATGAATCATCAACTGGGACGGTTGAGATTTTTATAAAAAAGAGGAATTTTCAACCATGTGGCTTAGTTTTCTATAAGAAGACGATTTTTTTACAAATTACATAAACTTTTGCTTCCCATTAGCAAATGAATTTGCTTCCTTATAGAGGAAGCATTAGTGATTTTTAAAATAATTAACAATCTAAATTTTTAATTTTGATCAATTTGAGAATAGAAATTTACAAATAATACAAAATAATACAAAAAAATGTTTAAACACAATGACAAATCAGACAAATCAAATTTTGTATTTGAAATGATAATTTTTCAAGCTGAAAAAGGGTAGGGGGAAATTCTTTCACACGCTATCCCTTTTCTAACTTTATGATTTTTGTACAAAAATTCTCAAAATTATTTTATTTGAAAATTTATGATTAAATCGTCTTTTCTATTCATGCATCAACTTTAAATTATGTTGATGAAAAACTTTTGCTGTTTACAACAGATGTTTAGGATATTACGAATAAGCATAACTTCCCTACTTTTCACTGAAGTGCATAAATATTATAGGTCAATCGATTTGCCTAGAATCAAGGAATCTTTTCCGTTATTGCATCATTTTTTTGTTAAATTTATGGAAAACATTTTACTATAAAAAACCGTATTTTCAAGTCTTATGCATTACCATAGCTTTTTTACTCTTCAACGAAATGTATCAATAATACAGGCCAATCGATTCATCTTGAATAATTGCGCTTTTTCTATTTTGACATCAACTTAAAGTTACAGGTCTTAAAACATTTTCCTTATAAAAATCGATTCTTAATATAACATTAATCTCAGTGTCTTCTCGTCCTGAAATTTGTAATGAATACTTCAATATTTTTCATACGCTTGGCTAGTCGTCCCGAATTTTTGAGATGACTAATCCATCCCCTTCCCCAGCATCCTAAATTTTTCAAGTCGACTCAGCAGACAATATAAATGACAATAACTTTCTTACTCTTTAATAAAATGTATTCATGTTATAGGTTAATCAATTTGCCTTGAACCAAGGAATCTTTTATGTTCTTGCATCAATTTTGAATTATGTTAATAAAAAATCTTTTACTATAAAAACCCGTTTTTTCAAATTTCGTGCACCATCTTAGCTTTCTTACTCTTTATAAAATGTATCAACATTATAGGTTAAGCGATTTGTCTCAAATCAATACATCTTTTTTCTTCTTACATCAACTGTGAATTGTGAGAATAATAAAATTATGTCTATCAAAAAATCGATGTTTAATATAATATAAATGACCCTAACTTCCTTACTCTTCCATAAAATGTATTGATAATATAGGTCAATCGATTAGTTTCAGGCCAAGAAATCTTTTATCTTCTTGCATCAACTTTTAATCATGTTAATGTTAAAAGTTTCACTATGAAAAAACAATTTCTAGAGTATTATAAAGTTCTAGGAAAAAAATCAATTTTTTTTAAAATCCTTTAGTCAGTTTCAAGATATTAGCAATAAAAATAAGACCTTTAAATTTTATTAATTTATCTGCAACCATTTTTCGGTTATCGTGTTCACAAAAAAGTGTGACATCCACACGCATCCACACACACAGATCCACATACACACACATCCACATACACACTTCTGCATACACACTTCTGCATACACACGCATCCGGACAATTGCTTAGAACATTGTATTACACATTTTTTAATAGGCGGACGTTTAATTATATTTATTTGAAATTTTTCGAAAATTCCAACATCACTAAGCTTGCTTTTTAAAAAAGCAAAAACACAAAACTACAAAATGGTACAAAATTTTTTTGAATACAATGAAAATCAGACAAACCAAGTTTTGTATTTAGAATGGTAATTTTTCTAAAAGGATAAAAAGGAAAGAATCCAGTCACGTTTTATCCTTTTGCAAGCTTGATGATTTTTTTTAGAAAAATTGACAGAATTATTTTATTTTAAAATTTATAATCGAAAAGTCTTTTCTATTCATGCATCAACTATAAATTATGTTGATAAAAAAAGTTTTTCTGTTGAAAACAGATGTTTCAAATATTACGATTGAGCATAACCTACTTACTCTACGATACAATGTACTAATATTGTAGGTCAATCGATTCGCCTTGAGTGAAAGAATCTTTTTTGTTATTGCATCAACTTTAAATTATGAGAATGAGAAAAATCTTACTATGAAAGCTGATCTTAAATTTAATATAAATAACTATAACTTCATTACTTTTTAATAAAATGTAATAATATTAGAGGTCAATCGATTTGTTTTGAACCAACGAATCTTTCCTATTTCTGCACCGATTTTGAATTATGTTGAAGAAAAAATTTCACTATAAAAATCGGTCTTTAATATAATATGTATAACTATAACTTAATGAAAAATATAAATATAAAATGAATAAATATAAAATAAAAAAAAAACTTAATAATATATATTAATATTATAGGTCGATTGATTCTTCTCGAACCAAAAAATCTTTTATATTTTTACATCAACTCTAAACTATGTTAATGAAAAAATGTTTATTATAAAAAACCGATTTTTAAAATATTTTTAAGTGTTTAAAAATGCAATAAAAATTTTCGGGAATCCAAAAAGCTGCGAATTTTGTAAAGAGAATGAGGAAGTAGTATATAAAAAAAAGACAAAGAGTATGAAGAAGAAAGTGGGAAGAGAAGAGGAAAGAAGTCACTAGTAAGAGAAGGTAAGTGGTAAATAGTATGGCGAAGAAAAAAAGAGAGAAAGAGAGAGTAAAAAAATAGGTGAAGATATACGAGAAAGAGTTGTGATTCAAGAGGGGTGATTAGTAAGAAGGGGTAAGTGGCATAGGGAAAGAGAAGGATGGGAAAATAGGTCATAATTAGGCCATAAATAGATCTGGATAGGGGTTTTTCGTATCATAGTAGTATTTATAGTAATTTAGTGGAGAGGTGTAAGTATGAGTATGAAGGAAGGGGTACAAGATGATAATCAGAAAGATGTGAAAAGGAGAAGAAAACGAAGTAAGAGAAACAGAATTCTCATGCTGGTAGTTTTAGAAATTTATCAGAGATTTCAAAAAAGTACTATATAGTAAGAGGAAAGAGGAGATAAAGAAAATACAAAGAGATAAGGAAAAAAATTAAGATTCAAGAGAGGATGAGTAGTAAGTAGGACTAAGTAGTACAGTGAAAGACGAAAATAGGGAAATAAAACATAGGTATACAATAAACCTGGATAGGGGAAAGAATATTACAGTGATATTCCTAGTAGCTTAGTAGGGAGGAGTAGGTATTTGTATATGGAAAAAGGGGAGAAATATATAAGCAGAATAATGTGAATAGGAGATAACGAGTTAAGTGGTGAGATAGTAAGGATAATTATATTTTCATACCTAGCAATTTGGTGAAGAGGAAAAGGGGAAAGAAGAAGAAGAAGAGAAAAGGAAAGTCTTAAGACTTAAGAGGAAAGAAGTGTTGTAAAAGAGGGTCAGTGATATAGTGAACTTCCAGGTTAGGAAAATAGAAAATAAGTAGGCCATAAACAGAGCTAAATAGAGGTCCGAAAATTATTGTGATACTTATAGTCATTATGTAGAGAGTAAGGAAGTAGTATATGGAAAGGAGAACGGAAAGATAGACAGAATGATGCAAATAGGAGAGAACAAGATTAATAGTGAGACACTAAGGATAATTAGATTTTTAGTGCTAGCAAGTTAGTAGAGAGTTGAAGGGGGTAGTGTGTAGAAAGAGAAAAGAGATAATAGATAAAGAGATGACGGGAGAGGAGAAAGAGTTAGGATATAAGTGGCGGTAAGTGTCGTAAGAAGGGTACGTGGCATAGAAAAAGTGAAAGATAGGAAAATAGGGGAAAAGTTGACCATGAATAGAGCTAGATATGTGTTCAAATATTATTGCTTGTAAATAAGTAGAGAGTAGGGAGTAGTAAACAGAAAAAAGGAGCAGAAGATAAACAGAATGATGTAAAGAGGAAAGAACAGGGTAAGCGGTTACATACTTAGGATACTTAGATTTATATTTCTGTCAATTTAGTAGAAAGATGAAGGGAGTAGTGTGTAAAAACAGAATAATGATGATAGAAAAAACGGTGTTTAAAGGTGTTTAAAAAAAGTATGTAAAAAAAAGGTGTCGGTGTTAAGATTTAATACAGGGTAAGTGTTGTAAGAGATTGTGAGTAGTATAGTAAATGTGAAAGATAGAAAAATAGGTGAAAATTTGGCTATGAATAAAGCTAGATATGTGTTCCAATATTGTTGTGACATTTTCAGTAATTAAGTAGAGAGCAGAGAGAAGAATACAGAAAGGAGAACAAGAAGATATGCAGAATGACATAAAGAGAAAAGAGCAAGGTGAGAGGCATAGAACACGTATACTGGTAGTGCTTAAAAAATTTATTAGAGAGGTGAAGAGAGTAGAATATACTAAGGAGAAAAAGGGGATAGAAAAACAGGTGATGATAGAAGAGAAAGAGTTAAGATTCGAAGGAGAATGAGTATAAAGAGGGAATCAATGTTACAGTGAAAAAGAAAAATAGAGAAATAGAACATATGTATGAAGGTTTTATAGAAAACGGTAAGAGACGGTAAAGAAAATGTCGAAAGGAGAGGAGAGGAGAAAAAATTAAGATGTAATTGTTGGTGAGTGATAACAGGGGTGATTTGTATAGTAACAAAAAAAATTAAGGCTTATATAGGATATTAATAATGATAGATTTAGGGATATTTATTATACTGTTATTTTTAGTAATGCAGTGTAGAAGTTTCCATTGTAGCATGTAGAAAGTGGTAAAGAAAGTATAAAAATAATGGTGTCAGAGGAGAGAATAAGATGAAAGATAAAATACTTAGGATACTTAGATTTATATTTCTAGCAATTTAGTGAAGAGTTGAAGAAAGCAGTGCGCAGAAAGAGAAAAGAAAGGGTGAATAAAAGTGTAAGAAAAGAGGAAAAAGGTTTAAAATTTAAGAGTAGGTAAGTGCTGTAAGATAGAGTGAGTGGTATTGTGAAAGTAAAAGATAGGAAAATAGGGCATTAGTAGGCCATACATATCGCTGGATAGGGGTTCTAATACTGTTGTGATACTTTTAGTAATTTGTAAAGATGTGTAAAGAGTATTATGTAAATAGATGAACGAGAAGTAAAACAAGAAGGCATGAAAAAGAGAGAACAAGGTGGGAGACTTAGATTTCGCATATTAATATTTCTAGAAATTTATTAGAGAGGTAAAATAGGTAGTATATAGTAAGGAAAATAAGTAGATAAATAAAAAGGTAGAAAGAGAGAAGATAAAGTTAGGATTATAGAGGGGCTGACTAAGAAGTGGGAGTAAGTGGTACAGTGAAAGAAGAAAATAGGAACGGTCCTAAAAATATTTGGATTTCTATTTTTCACAATTTAGTAGAGTAATCAAGGTAGTTGTATATAAAAAGGGGAAAGAGAAGATAAAGAAAAAGGCAAGAGAAGAGAAAAAAAAGTTACGAGTTAGTGAGGAATAAGTGATAACAGGGGTAATTGGTAGAGTGCAAAATAAAAATATAGGCGTAGATAGGCCACAAACAGGCCTAACTATGGGGACGTATATTGTTATGGTATCTCTTGTGATTAAGTGGAAAAGTGTACGGTGTAGTCTGTAGAAAAGGGAGAAAGAAAATAAACATAATAGTGAGAAAGTGATAAAGTGAAAGCATTGAGATTCATTGGTAGGTGAGTGTTGTAAGAGAAGGTGAGTGGTATAATGAGTGTAAAAGATAGAAGAATAAGGCATAATTTGTCAATGAACAGAGCTGGATGGGGTTTCGAATATTGTTGTGTCATTTTTAGTAATTAAGTGTAGGGATGTAAGGAGTCGTGTATAGAAAAAAGAATGAAAGTATAAACAAAAAGATATAAAGAGGAAAGATTGAAGTAGAAGGTAAGATACTAAATATACTTGTAATGGTATTCTTAGAAATTCAGTAGAGAAGTGGAGGATGCATTAAATCGGAAGAGGAAAGACAAGATGAAAAAAATGGTGAGAAGAAAAAAAAATTCAAGATTCAAGAGAGAGTGAGTGAAAAGATGGGGTGAGATTTATAGTATAATAAGGCAAATGGAGAAATAGGACGAAGACAGCCTATTGATATGGTTCGATATGGGGTCTAATTTCATCGTGAGTTTTTAAGTAATGTAGTCATTTTTTCTCTCTTTCCAGAAAAATGTTGTGTAAGGGTATATAAATAGGGGTGGTGAAATTACAGGCAATACGCGTAGAGGGAATATGAATGAGGATGAAGAGGAAGACAAGCATAAGAGTTTGGGAACGAGAGGGTGGAGCAGAAAGAAATGTGTAATGAAGTAGAGAGATAAATGGAGTAGTATATAGTAAGGAAAAGAGGGAATAAGCAGAAAGGTGAAAGAGGAGACAACGAGGTAAGAGGTAAGATACTGAGGACAATTAGATTTGTAGTTTTCACAATTTAGTAGAGAAGCAAAATAAGTGGTATATAAAATGGAAAAAGAAAAAACAAAGAAAAAAGTGAAGTAAGAGGAGAAAGAGTTGATATTAAAGAGAAGATGTGTGGTAAATGGGGAAAGTGTTAAGGTGAAAAAGCAAACAATGCATAGATAGACCACAAATGAAGCTGGATAGAGAAACTAGTAAATGAGGTAAGTGTAAAGGTGAGAAAGGAAACAGATTAAAGATAGACCACAAATAGAGCTGCATAGGGGAACAAATATCATAATGGAATTTCTAATAGCTTAATAGAAATCTGAGGGAGTATCATATAAGAAGACAAAAGAAAGGATAAACACAAAGGTCTGGAGAGAAGAAAACTAGGTAAGAGGTAAAATACTTAGGATACTTATATTGAGGAAAGAGATAATGCATAAAAAGGTGGGAAAAGAAGATAAAGAGTCGAGGTGTAAGATGTAACAAAGAAAAAAAGAGTAGTAGTGGGAAAAAAGTGGTAAGAGAAGATGAGTGGTAAAGTAGAAAAGAAAAAAGAGCATAGATAGACCAGAAAATGAGCTAGATATGTAAACAAATATTATAATTTTATTTCTAATAATTTACTAGGGAAGTGAAGTAGTAGTATATAAGGTGTAAAGAGAGAGAAGAAACAGAAAGGTGTAGAGAGAAGAAAACTAGGTTAGAAATAGGATACTTTAAACATTCATATAGAGAAAAGAGATAATGCATAAAATGGTGGGCAAAGAAGAAACAGACTTGAGATGTAAGATGTAAAAGAGAAAAAGAGAGTGGTAGTGGGAAATAAGCAGTAAGAGAAGATGAGTGATAAATCGGGTGAGTAGTAATATAAAAAAAGAAACAGAGCATAGATAGACCACAAATAGAGCTAGATAAGGGGACGAATATTATGATGTTATATCTAATAATTTAACAGGAAAGTAAAGGAGTGTATAGGATAAAGGAAAAAAGGATAAACAGAAAAGAGTGAATAGATGAAAGCTAGGTAATAAGTAAGATACTCAGGATTCTAATATTGAGTAAAAAGATGGTGCATCAAAAAGTAGACAAAAAAGAGAAAAAGTTAGGATGTAAGATGTAAAAGGGAAAGAGAGAAAGCGGTAGTGGTAAATAAGCAATAAGAGAAGATGAGTGGTAAATCGGGTAAGTGGTAAAGCAAAAAAAAGGAAACAGTGCATAGATAGACCACAAAAAAAGCTAGATAGGGAGAAGAATATTATGTTATTTCTAATTTTCATTATGGAAGTAAAGAAGTAGTTTAAAGGATGAAGAAAGAGAGGATAAACAGAAAGGAGTGGGAAAGAAAAATCTAAGTAAGAGACAAGATACTTAGGATTTTTCTATTAAGAGTTAATATGTGAGGTGCAAAATAGAAAGAGAGAGTGGTAGTGATGATGAGCAGCAACAAGAAATGTGTGGTATTGTAAAATAAGTAAATTATGGTGCAAAGTAAAAAAAAGTTTTTGAGAAGATATGAATAAAAGGTCATCAGTTTTATTCCTTTTAGATAAATTTCAACCCTTATGGCTCTTGGCTTATAGTAAGAAGCAATCTCCTGATTTGACGCCAGTCTGTTTTATCGTACTAAACATCAAACTTGTCACAAGTGTCATTCTTGAAAGAGCCGAAAACAGTACATGTCCTACCAGTGTAGGCGAATATGATAGGGGTGGATCAACTTGGTCGTTTCTATTTAATGCGACCTCGAGAGAGATTATTACGTGCTCATAAAAATCCCAATCAGCCAAGACTGTCTGGAGATGTGGATGAGAACTTTATCAAGCATAAGGTGAATATTAATGTCACGACGAGACTACGTAATGTGATAACTCCATGGAAACGTTATATGTCTGCGGCCCTGCTCTACGAAATGAGAATCGGTGATAAAGAACCATATTATGCAGCTCTTGCAAGATTAATAAGACAAAAAAAAACTGTCGCATCGTATAATTAAGCGTATTCATCATGTAAAAATGCAAACTCAAACAAGTGGTAAGACATTCAAAAGGCTTGCTCTCTCTAGGGAGAAGTAGAGTATTCCCCAGGGAGGCTCTTAATTTTCACTTTTCGAATTTCTTTGCTCTCATCCCCAAGTTTTGGTAAAATGCTTATAACCTCGTATGGAAAACTAAATACAAAAAAAATTTACTCAAAATATTTTAAACTGAATTAAATTTTTTTTTAATTTTACTAAATCATTGAGAATGTGAAAAAATTTCCTTACAATCTTCTTCATTTTCTCAGAAATTTTAAGAAAATTTATTCATTTTGTTGAAACCTTTTAAACATTGTTTTTAAGCTTCCAAAGTTTTTTCTTAGAAATTTATAAAAATCTACATTTCAAAAATCTTTTATAGTTAAAAATTCTTTTTGAATCTCTTTAAATCTTTTAAATATTTCTTGTATTCACTTAACATTTTTTTTTAATTTTCTATCTTATTAACCTTAAACACTCTGCTTGAAAATCTTCTACACAATTTTTTGAAATTTCCGTTTGAATATGTTTCAAATCCTTTTTCAATTTTCTCTCATGGTTATTTTTTTTAAATAAAAAATTATTGAATATTTTGACGCGAGTCTTAGAATCATTCTTTTTTCAATCTTTTCAGACCTTTCAAATTATCTAATCTTTGAAAATAATTCAATTTTTTCATGAATTTTTTTTTCCTGTGAAATTAATGAAATTGCCTCAAAATCTTTCAGCGTCTTCTTTGGCATTTTTTGAAATCTTTTAAAATGTTATAGAATCTTTTTAAATATTATCTTAAATGAATTTTTGAAATGAAAAATAATTTCAGTTATTCCTAGGAACCTACAAACATTTTTTTCATTTTCGTGAAACCTTAGAAAGTTCATAAAAAATATTTATAAGCTTTAATTATTTTTTAAATGTTTTACAACTTCCGAATGTCTCTTAAACATACTCAGATTCTTTCCGAAATTACGTAATATAGCAAAATTTACAAATTTTAAAATGAATCTTTTACAATATTTTTAAAAAAGTTAAGTAATAATTAGAAAAGTTTTTTAAGTTTAAATAAACTTTTTTTTCATTCTCTTGACACCCTGCAGAATTCAGTTCGCCTAAAATTTGGTTAAATCCTTAAAAATAAGAAAAATTGCATCCAAGTCTTACATTTTTTTACACATTTTAAAATCTTTAAAACTTTAAATTATTTTTTTTTTTTAATAAAAACTAGACCATTTAAAATTTTTCCAGAAATCTGCAATTAAACTTAATCTCCTCAAATCTTTCATAATTATCAGAAAACTTCTATTTTTTTATCAATTATTTGAAGTAAGCTTCAAAATACTTTTAAAATTTGAAACTCCCGCGAATTCTGTGAATTATAGAATAAAATTATGTTTATTAGTATTTCTCGTATAAAAAATACAATAATTAAATATTCTTATTTAAAGAACTATTTTTGATGTGTCAAGTTTCACAAGTTATGGTTTTAATTTAAAATAACAATATTTTTTTCAATTTATGGAAATATATACTTTTTTTTTGAATGAGTCCCTTGCTAAATTCAAACAATAAATTTAGAAATTTTAAATATAAAAATTTTTTTTTTTCATATTTCAATATTGTGTTTTTGGTGAATAAATAATATTGATAAAAAAATGTAATTGTTTTAATTTTAGAATTTCATGATTTGGGAATTGCGAAGTTCAGATATTTTATAATTTGACAATTTTCTGTCGGGAATTATAAGCTGTTTTGAAATTTTATTATTAGAAAATTTCATTATACAAAATTTTTGAATTCAGGAATTTTATTAATTGATAATTTACTAATTCGGGGATTTTTCAATTTGTGAATTTTATTGATCGGAAATTTTATTATTTGGGAATTTTCCAATTCGGAAATTGTATTATTCGATAATTTAATTATTCGGGAATTTTATTATTGAGGAGGAATGTAATTATTCAGGAATTTTATTATTTAGAAATATTTTAATTCGGAAATTTATCAATTTGTGAATTTCATTAAACGAAAATTTTATTATTTGGAAATTTTCCAATCAGGTAATGTTATAAACTGTTCGGGAATTCTATTATTTAGAAATTTTATTATTCAGAATTTCCTAATTTAGGAATTTTATTATTCGGCAATTTTTTAATTTGGGAATTTTATTAATCGAAAATTTTATTAATCGGAAATTTTTCAACTCCAGAATTTTATAATTCTTTGATTTTATTATTTGGAAATTTTATTATCCAGAGATATTATTATTCAGGAATTTTCTTATTTGAAAATTTTATTATCCGGGAATATTTTAATGAGAAAATTTTTCAATTTGTAAATTTTAATAATCGGGAATTTCATTGTTTGGGAATTTTCTAATTCGGTAATGTCATGAACTGTCCGGACATTTTATTATTTAAAAATGTTATTATTTGAAATTTCCTGATTCAGAAGTTTTCTTATTCAGAAATTTTCTAATTGGGGAATTTTTCTATTCATGAATTTTATTATTCGGAAATTTTATTATTCGAGAATTTCGCAATTCGAAAATTTTATTATTCGTTGATTTAATTATTCGGGAATTTTATTATTTAGAAATATTATTATTCAGAAATGTTATTATTGGAAATTTTTATTATTCGGGAATTTTTTTATTCGAGAATTTTTTATTTTGTGAATTTCATTAATCGCAAATTTTAATATTTGGGAATTTTTCAATTCGGAAATTTTTTTATTCGATGATTTTTTATTCAAGAATTTTATTATTCAGGAGAATTATTATTTAGGACTTTCCATATTTCAACATTTTATTATTCGGAAATTTTTTAATTCGGGAACTTTTCAATTGGTAAATTTTATCATTCGGAAATGTCATTATTTGGGAATTTTTCAAATTCGAAATTTTATATACAGTGATTTCATTTTTCGTGAATTTTATTATTCAGGAATATTATTATTTAGGAATTTTATTCTTCGGGGATTTCCCCATTCTGGAACTTGACAATTTCCGATATTTTCTTTTTCAGGATTTTTTAGGCGTCCCTAGAATCTCTTAAAATCGTATAAAATCTGATGAATCTCCTTAAAATCTTCAAAGTTTTCAAGTCCCTTAAATTCTGTTGAAATCTTCTAAAATTTCTAAAAAACTATTTTTTTTTAAATCCCTTGTAATTCTTATAAGGTTCTTAAAATTTAATTCGATGTCATTACCTTACATTTTTTTTCTTCAAATTTTCAGTCATATCACTCAAAAATTTCTTTAAATCCACAAAAAGATTAACAAATTTTTTCGCTCATAGAATTATATTCAGAGTTGTCGCAAGATTCATAAATTTTAAACATTTTTTTTATCAACAGCAATCAAATATTACCTTACACTAATTAAAAATTGGACAAAAAGTGAAAAAAACTGCGACTTTCTATCTCTATTGCAAGAAAAAATATCTAAAAATAATAACAAATTGTTAAAAAAATTTACGAAAACATCTAATTATCAGTGTAAAGTAGTATTTTATGTATTGAAAACAGTTTGCATTGAAAAAACCTAAAAATATGGTTTTTATGCATTTCGCAGCAGAATAAGGCTG
>JAUELO010000018.1:2491205-2520817 GCA_032357855.1 Amphibolips quercusostensackenii
ATAACTTATTATTTACTATGTGTATAAACATTACCATCGAGCAATATTCCTGTGAAGCATTGCATTTGTTTTAATTTGCGTTATAGAATTTTATTGCTGATGTAAAATTCGATGTCAAATTATTGACATTTGAAAGTTAGGAATAAATTTTAGAATGAAATAACAGTCTCTGTCAAGAGCAATCTGCTCGTAGAATTAAAAAACTCAAGTTGTATGATTAAACAC
This sequence comes from Amphibolips quercusostensackenii, assembly GCA_032357855.1. Classification (NCBI taxonomy): domain Eukaryota; kingdom Metazoa; phylum Arthropoda; class Insecta; order Hymenoptera; family Cynipidae; genus Amphibolips; species Amphibolips quercusostensackenii. The sequence continues at coordinate 2,491,431 of JAUELO010000018.1, forward strand.
TTGTATGATTAAACACTTGTAAGGTTGCATTCTTTTTTCACACTTTGATGTGAATCATTGGAATTTTTATAAAAATCTGTAAGAAATTTATATTTTTCTATGACAAATGACGAAAACGTACAACTCATAAAACTGTACGATTTTTAAACTAAATAAAATTATATTTGAACCAAGCACGGAGTATTAAATTTTCAGTTAAAAAATATTAATTTTTGAACGAAGAAAAGGGAGTTTTTAACAGAATACGTCAATGTTCTAGTAAAAAAGATACACTTTCAACAAAAAATAAATTTGTTATATTTACATTAAAAAATTAAATTTTAAACTAAAAAAATGTATTTTCAAACAAATTACTTATATCTTTAAGGGCATGTGATACTTAGAAAATGTATTTTGAGGTTATGTGTCTTAAATTTCTCCGATTTCTGCCATGCTTTACTCCTAAAGTACACAGTATTTTTCTTATTTTATAAATAACGTGATACTTACGAAATTCTTTATTTTAGCAGGGTTACGTTCCCCCGACTTTTTTCCCACAATAATGACAGAGAGCTCAATATCGTTCCTAACTTCAAGATGGTGCACATACATATAATTTTTATTTATTGCAATAATTTTTTTTCGTTATTATCCCTCAAAAAAGGGTCGAGGGACGTCCTTTATTATACTCTTTATAGCATCTCCGAATTCAGTTTTTAAAAATGTTAATTTTTGTGGAGAAAAACCCGGGGAACTAAACCTGATTAACCACTCGACGAAGTATCACATGCTCTCAACCAAAGAAATGAATTTTGAAATATAATAATGAATCTTTAATAAATTTATTAAATTTTAAAGCAAAAATTGTATTTTTCTATGATAAATTACGAAAATGGACGACTCAAAAAATTTGAAGAAAGTTAAAGATTTTTTTTAATGCGAAAAAGCATAATGATAAGTTCACTTGTTGACAGATTAGTAAGCGCAACACGAAATTTCGTGACGAACTTTTTATTTTCGTCACTTATTCCTTTAAGAATCCGATAAAATCTTGTGTCTGAGTACACAACACTATTTTTATTACGCCCTACAATGAAACAGTACCTTACCATTTCCCTGCAGGACTCCATTTATTGTTTTATGGCTTAATGAGAATGCTCTATAGAAGTAAAAACATTGCACTCGATTTATACTATACTAAATTTCTGCAACAATGTATTCGATTTCTACTATCCCACAATCTTACACAAGTTGGAGGTTACCTCTTTTCATATGAAGGATACTCTATTTATAATAATAATTTTCTCAGACGCACAACATCGCACCTTAACATTCCCCGCTACTAATAAGTGTAAGAAAGTAGACAAATATTTTAAACAATTTATTCATTTATATTCTAATTTATTTACAAAAAGTAACAAAATCCACTAGATGTCTAAGGGTGTCGAATTTCATGGTACATTCAAAGCTGGTGTACAATTATTATGTTTGTTCATAAAACTTCAACATTCACATTGACGTTTTATTTACAATAAAAACTTTTTAACGGGAAAAAGCTAGCCAGTGTATTCTGCAATAAAGCTCACCATGTTGTCGTAAACAACCGCGGAACTTTAAATTTGTAGGCTCGCAGGTATGTAATAATGGGCACAGAGCAGTTAACCAAGACCCATGAGAAAACAAATGACGCTACATATTACCGGTTATAAATATTCCGTCTCTGTATACGAATTATATTTAATGTCAGTTGTTTTGTTTACATTTTCTTATTTAAATATTGATTTTATTATTAAGTTTAGAAGAATTATTCTCTTGCTTCGCTAGAATGAAATTTTACAACTCAAATGTATGAGGATTTCTCTGCAACTTTAAACAAAGACACTAGTCGCTATTTTTATCCAACTCACCCTTTTCGGTTGAAAAATTTAACTACTAAGTTTAGCAGCTAAAAGTAAAAACGGGACAAAGAAAGTTTGTGAGTAAAAGTGAAACAGAAATTTTTTGGAGTAGAAAGGGAAGAAATAAATCATCCGGGTAAAAACGGAACAAACTTTCTTCAGAGTAAAAATGCACCAAATTGATTCTTGGAGTAAAAGCGGAACAAACGAGTGCACAGCTGGTTGGACGGGAGTCGGCTCTCTTACGAGTTGCGAAGACCGTCCGGAAATTCACGAGGACGAACCCAAACTCGCCCGACTTTATGATACCTTTTTTCCCATTCTCTGGCTTCTGGCTATTAGTTGCTTCAAGTTGATTTTTGTTTCCAGAAATTTAAAATAAAAACTGTAGTCTGTATACATTAATCAAGGTAGCCGCTGAACCGGAAAACCGGAAAATAACAGTGAATTTATTTTTTAACCGGGAATTTTACAAATATTGAAAAAAGTCTGTCTAACTTTGATTTAAATCGTTTTTTAAAAAATAAGTAGCATTGTTATCTTTCTGAATATCATATCATTCAGATTAGAATGCGTCATTCAGAAATATTTAACTTTAAAAATCTTTCATTTTGATTTTATTTTTGAGCCCACATTTTAATTTAAAGAAGTTTGAAATGCAGTTTTTAGGACATTAAAAATTTCAAATTAAAAGCCTTTGAAATATAAGATGTTGGAAAAAAACATTTTTAGTTAATCAACTGTAAATAAAAATTATTAATACCGCCATATTTGGTGAGATAGGGTGGAGGGGGGTTAACGACCATTTTCGCTTTTATTTTCTTTCTTTACTTCTATCATTAGAAAAAATCTGAAAAAAATTCATAGATCTTTTTTTAGTCATTCTTAATGTGCATAGTTCTTTCGAAAAAAAATTTGGCGGGAAATTCGAATTCAAACGAATTTTCACAATCTAAAAAAAATTAATTTTGTGTGGTAAAACTTAAGTACTATGTCAGTTCTTTACCACATAATATTTACTTAAAAGGCTATTAATGTGAATTCTTTAGGATTTTTAAATTTGGAAGATCTTAGTTCAAAGAATCAAAAAGAGTAATTTTCACATTAGGGTGGTCCAAATTCACACATATAAAAATTGGACTTTCGATTTTTGTTGATAAGCCTCCCCTCCTTTTTTTCTTACTAAAATTGCACAAAGTTATTATTTTCTGAAAATAATGGCACAACTAAAAAATGTTGAGAGCAATATATTCTCAAAGGATATCTGGTAATTATTTAAACAATTTCTATTTGTTTTAACCATTATCCTCCTATAGAGCGAGGATGGTCATTATTATTCGGAATCAATGACATAATTAACGGATCTTAAGAGAAATATTTTTACCTAAAAGACATTTAGCAATTTTTTAATCATTTTATTTTGTTTAGGCAACTTTTTTTCTCTGTAAATCGAGAAAAGTTTTTTCTGCAATTAACACAAATAACAAATGTTAAGAATATTTTTCTTTGACTAAGATATTTTGAAATTTTCTAATGAGGAAAAAGAACAATTACTTAATATTAAAAAATATTTGACCGTCTATTTAAAATGAATTATAATGAAGTGAATAATTGAAACGGAACGAAAAAAAACTAAATTTTAAACGTTAAAATTCTAATTTTTTAATTTAAAAAAATTTTATTTGTAAGTCAAATTATTTAATTTGGATATATTAATTATCGATTGAAAACATATTACTCTTAGAAAAAATTCGTGTGAGTTAAAGAGAAGTTCAGAAGTTTAAATTATTTATATATAATACATAAAATATAATTTATAACTTTATTAATAATCAAAGTTTTACTTTAAATGGAACTCTCACGCATAAAACGGAAGCTACTAACACTCTTCAAGTGAACAATTTTAAATTACATAATTGCAATGAAACAGAAAAGTTAAAATTTTGAAACTTTTATGAATAACAATATCACCTATTATTAAAAAAACGGTTGATATCAAAGTTGGACAGATTTTTTTTTTGCGAAAATCCCGGTCAAAAAATAAATTCACTGTCATTCCCTGAATTCCCGGTCGAGCGGGCACCTTGTAATTTATACAGAGTACAGTTTTCATTTAAAATTTCTCAAAGCAAAAATCAACTTGAAGATCCTAATAGCCAGAAAAGCGAGAGAATGGAAGAAAATGAATTTAGGAATCGTGCAGTTGGTCGAGCTCGGGTTCGTCCTCGTGCATTTTCGGCCCGTCTTCGCAACTCGTAACAGAGCCGACTCCCCCCCGACCAGCCGTGCACTCGTTTGTTTCGCTTTTACTGGGAGATTTTATATTGAAGGTGGAATAACTTTATTAAACATTTTTTTTGTTGTTGTCGAAGGTTCACTATCTTAGTTGATAATGCATTTCCTTTGTTAAAAATTTACCTATTTTGCTGAAAATTGGGTTATTTATCTAGCTTTTTGGTTAAAAATTCATTGATTTAACTTTAAATATAAATATTTCATTTTCCTTAAAAAATTACCTTTCTAGATACAAGTTTCACTGTTTAATTAAAAATATGTTTATTTTGTTGAAAATTCTTTTATTTTGGTAAAGAGATAATCTTCTAGGTTAAAAATAGATGTTTTTAGTTAACAAATACCTTATCGAGTTAAAAATTCAAATTTTGAATTGATTCAAATTTATGTCATTAGGTAAAAATTAATTCTTTTTTTTCCATTTTGTTGTTGAATTTTTTTCTGTTTTTCCAATAACTTAACCATTCTATTTCTTGTTGACAATTTTTTTTAAATTTAAATCTGATATATTTAGTAGAAAATTTTTTCTTTTTTTTTTTTTTAATTTCTTTGATTAAAAATTGATCTTTTGTGGGCCGAAAGCTTGATTAGTTTTATTAAAAATTTACATTATTGGGCTAAAATTCAAACTTTTTTGTGATATAATAATTAAATTTTTGAAACCATTCATATTTTCTTGTTTGAAAATTAAAATCTCTTGTTTAAAATTTCCACTCTTTTGCTTGAAAAGTCAACTTTTTGTTAAAGATTCATCTCTTTGACTGTCAAATTAAAAATTTTTTTGAAAATTAACAATTTTGTTCAAAATTAATATTTTTGTTGAAAATTAACATTTTTGTTCTAGAATTCATATTTTATTTGTAGAAAATTTCTCTTTTTGATTTTAAAATTAATCTGTTTTATATAATTAATCAACTAGTTTGTTATAAATTTATATTTTTTTGTTTAATTTAACTATTTATGACAAAAAAGGGAAATATTTTTGATAGAAATATCAACTATCACATTTTTTGTAGAAAAATCATGTCTTTGAATAAAAAAATTCATCTCTTTCATTAAATATTGAACTGTTTTGTTAAAATTTAATTTTCTTGTTGATAATTTCATTAATTTTTAAACTAAAAATTAACTTGTCCTTGTTTAGATAAAAATCAATATTTTTGGGTAGCAAATTAATTTTCTTGGGTGAAAATTTATTTTCTTTGTTACAAATTGAACTATTTATCTAGAAGTTCGTTTTTTTATAAAAAATTATTTATTGTAACTAAAAATATAGCTTATGCATTTTTAGTTAAAAAAAGTCTTCTTTGTTAAAAATTTAACTTTTTTGGTGAAAAAATAAATTTTTTCATCTTGTATCATTTTATTTTAATTATATTTCTCAAAAATTTATATTTTCAGTTGAAAATTTATTTTTTCAAACTGAAAATCAAACTATTCCATTCTTCTGAAATAATTATATTTTCTAGTTAAAATTCCAATATTTGATTAAAAATGTGTGTATTTGGGTAAAAATTCGTCTTTCTGATAGAAAAGTAATCTTCTAGGTTGAAAATTGATTTTTTTAGTTGGAAATTTGACTATTTAGTTGAAAATTTATTATTTGGCTTAGGATTTAGCATTTTATTTAAAAATTTATTTCTCTGGTTAAAAATTTGAAATTTTGTTAATAAATAATGTATTTTGTTAGAAAATTTTCTTTACGTTGACAAATAATTTGTTTGACTAAAAAAATTAACTATTCCATTTCAGGTCAAAGATGTATCTTTTTATCAGAAAATTTAATGCTTTGAATAAAAATTCTTGTCACTAGTTAACAATTATTTTTCTTGCTTAAATTTTTCTTTTTAAACATTTAATCATTTTATTCCTTGTCAAAAATGTATCTCTTTTATCTAAAATTCATGTATTTTCTGAAAATTTGTTCTTGTTTGTTTATTTTATTTGGTTGATATTCCTGTTTTCTGGTTTGAAACTTGGATGATTTTTGTGAAAAATTGCTATGAAATTAACAATTTTTATTAAAAATTAACATTTGTGTTTGGAATTTATATTTTTTTAATTAAAAATTCAACATTTTTGTTAAAAATTGCTCTTTTTGGTTTAAAAATTAATTTTTTTTAGTTGAGAATTAAATAATTTTTTTAAAATTTATATTTTTTGGTTTAATGCAACTGTTTTCGACTAGAAATTTAAATTTTTGTTTGCTGAAATATCAGCTTTTGTTTCTACTTGGTTTAAAGATTTATCTCTTGGGTTGAAAATTTACTTTTTCTGTTAAAATTTCGTTTCTTTGTTATTAAAAATTTATTTTTCCAACTGAGAATTTAACTTTTTTAATGTTTGCTTATAAATAAGCTTTTTTAAGTTGAAAATCTTTTTTGGAAAAAATTAATTTTCTCCGTTAAAAATTTTGCTGGAAATTAAATTGCATACATAGTTAAAAGTTCAACTGCCTCGTTTAAAATGCATTTTTAAAAGATTTATGGTTTTTTTTTTAAATTTATCTCTCTGGTTGAAATAAGTATTTTCAAAAAATTAATTTACTTTTTTTGTTTGAAATATATTTTTTTCAAACTAAAAATATAATTATTTTTAAAATTTATCATTTTGAATTTAAAACTCTAATTTTTGATCAAAAGTTTACGTATTTTGTTTAAAATTTGTCTTTCTTGGCAGAAAATGAATCTTTATGGTCGAAAATTCATTATCCATGGAGAGGAAGCTAGGGGAAGTGACAGGAAATGATGAAAAAAAAGTAGGGGAGGTTAGGAAAGATGAGGGTTGGGGCATGAGGGGAAATGACGGAAAATGAAAAATGGGGCAGTAGGGGAAAATAAGGGAAATTAGGATTAGTGAATATGGAAAGAGAAGGAAAACGAGGGGTGGGAAAGTAGGGAAGTAAGTGAAAGTATGGAAAATGATTAGAAATTAGGGTGAGTAGTGGAGAAAAGTTAGAGGCGAGTAAATGAAAGTAAAAAAAGAGGAGTGTCAGCTGATAAAACGAGGAAAGAGGAAGTATAGAAGAAGGAAATAGAGGAGGAGGAAGTTGGGGGAAGAAGAAGTGAGTGAAAGTATATAAAATAATAAGAAATAACTTGAGTGAGAGAGGGCAATGTAAGTCCAGGAAAGGGAAAAAGGAAAAAGGGAATGTTAATTTCAGAACCAAGAAAAGGAGAAAATAGAGGAGGAAGAAGTTAGAAAAAGAAGTTGCAGAAAAAAGAAGTAGTGGAGGTATGGAAAATTATTAGAAATTAGAGTATGTAGAAGAGGAAAACATAAGACTAGGAAAGGGAAGTAGGGGAAACATAGGTGTCAACTGTAGAAACAAGGAAAAAAGAAAGTTAAGAAGAAAGAGGTTAGGGAAAGAAGGGCTAAAGTGACGGAAGGAAGGTAATCGGAAGAAGAAGTTTTAACTCAAATATTCCATAAACGCAAAAGTATTCCTTTAATTTATAATTAATTGTTCTAGCATCTACGGAATAGGAATTAAGAGCTCGTTTGCCTAATTCAGATTCATTACTAGTTTATCGATTGATCAGAGTTTGCAGGTAAACAAAGTTTAGCAAAGTCGTCTTGAGAAATTCAAGTGAGGCGGAAAGATTTTCCTGATCAATGAAACGATTCTCTCGGACTGTTTCTCCCATTCTCCTCTTCCATTTATACACAAGTTACATCGAAGTTGTGAATTCTTAGTTTAATCTATTGTTAGTTCTCTTTCTTCTAGATTGTGAATAAAGTTTTTCTATAAGCAAAAGTGTACATAAAAACAAATACCAGTTTTGTTTATTGAACCAATACATAAAAATAGTAAAGAGAATTTGCTAAAAGAAAAACAAAAAAAAAATTGTACCAAAAAATCTAATGAATAGTAATAATTTCGGAATTATTTAATTCACTTTGTCGACGTTAAAAACTCCCCTCACTTCCTTTTGTTCCCTCCACTTTCATGCTCCCCCTTTTATCACTTCTAATTTTTCCTTCTTCCCTTACATCCACTTCTCCTCCTTCACCTACCCTCATTTTTCTTACACCTACTCCTCTTACCTCCACTATTCTTATTTTACCTTCTTCCGTATCCCTCACTTCCACTTCTTCCCCTTTCCCCATTTTCATTACTTGACACTTCTGCTTCTTCCTCATTTCCTATACTATCTCTCTCCTTTATCTCTTATTTTTCCTGAATTCTTATCTTATACACCTCCTCTACCTCTCGTTAACATGCACAGTTCCCCTAATTTCTCCTTATTCCCTTTTCCTATACTTCACCTATTTCCCCGACTCATCCTTTGTTATTTTCTTAACTTCCTCTGCTCTTGTTTTTCCTGATCTCCTTCTATTATTTCTCATTACTTCCCCTACGTTCTCTTTCATCAGTTCCCATTCTCCCTCTTCTATCACTTCTCATCCTGCCTCCTTTCTGACCACCACTTCTCTTCTTTCACCTACGATCATTTTGGCAACAATTGCTGTTCTTACTTTCACTATCCTTATTTTCCCTTATTTCCGACCACTAACTTCGTCTGATTTCCTTTTCCTTATTTTTTATAACTTAAACCTAATTCCGCTCTCTCATTTCACCTACAATACCTGCTCTTTACCACTTAATTTTTCTGAATTCACATCCTATACACATCTTTCACCACTCGTTAACCTCCAGAAGTTTTCTAATTCTTTTCCGCTTGCTCTCTTTGCATGTTTTTATACTTTCCCTACTTATCATTCCTTATTTTTTCTACTTTTTTTATTCTTATGTCCAATAACACCTATCCCTGATTTTCCCTTGCTTCCTCTCCTATTGCTTTAAAAAATCCTTTTTTCATCACTGCTCATCCTTTCTCTCTACTTCTTCTATACTTCTCCTACTTAATCTACTCTTATTTTGTCTACATCCTCTTACCTTCTCTGCACTATTCTTATTTTTGCTACTTTAGCAACCCTTGCTGCCTCTTTTTTATCTTTTTCTGCTACTTTTATTTTTCATCACTTGAACCCACCGCGGCTCTCTCATTTTTTCTACTATACATGCCATTTAACCATCAGTTTTTCTAAATTATCTATATATACATTCCTTAGCCCCCTTGTACACCCCCAGAGTTTTCCTCATTTCTTCTTACTTCCTCTCTTCACGTGTCTCCTGCTTCCTTTACTCATCTTCCCTTATTTCCCTTACTTTGCTCACTATAATTTCTTCTAATCCGCTTCCATAATTTTTTATCACTTAGCCTTCCATCAGTTTCCATACTACCTTTCTTGTGCTTTCTCATTATTCCTTTATTTCACCTACATTCCTTTCCCTAATTTACACTGTTATCAATTTTTTTACGTCCTTACCCTTTACTTCCTCTTCTACTTCATCCCTTATTTCCTATCACTTTACTTTTTCTCATTTGACCTTCTATCCCTCCTATTTACCTCTCACTTTTCCTAAATTCCCAACATATACCCACCCTTCACTTCTTGTTGATCTCTAGAATTCCTCTAATATCTCCTTGCTTCCTGTTTTGACATGTCTTCTACTTTCACTCTCATTTCTCCTAATCCTCTTTTATAATTTCTTCTTACTTCCATACTACTTTTCATACTCTCCCTTTTATCACTTACCATCCTCTCGCTCTCTCTCTCTCTCTCTCTCTCTGTATTGCAATTCTTACTTACCCTGCTTTACCCACCCTCATTTAACCAACATCCTCTCTATTCGCTTAAACTGTTCTCTTCTTCCCTACCTCCCCACCCTTTACTTTCTCTTCCTCCCCTTACCTCATTTCACATAACTTGTTTCTACTGCCCCTTTCTTATTTTTTCTACAATCTATAATCTTTACCCCTTAATTCATCTAAATTTCTGTCTTATAAACTCTCTTCGTCCCTCGTTGGCCCCCAAAATCCCACCAATTTCTCTTTACTCTCTCACATCACATGTCTTCTGCCTCCCCTACTTATTCTCCCTTATTTTCCCTGCTTCCACTACTTTCGTTTCTCTTAATCCACTTACATAATTTCCATTTACTTTTTCTCTTATCACATCCGATACCCGCCCTTCTATTACTTCCCATCCTCCCTTTTCTAATACACCCACTTCTCCTTCTTTACCTATCCTCATTTTGCCTGCATCCCTTTTCCTTACTTCCACTATCATAATTATCTCTACTTCCCTACACCTCACTTCCTCTTCTTCCCCTTCCTTCTTTTTCTATCACTTGACTCAAATGCCTGCCTCATTTGTCCTGCTATCCCTTCCGCTCACCCCTTACTTTTCCTAAATTCCTATTACATACACCTTCTCCACCCCTCGTTGAACCTCACAGTTCCTGTCACATAATTTCCCCTCACTTCCCCTACTTTCAGTAAATCAACGCTATGATTTGTAATTTACACAATTTTAAAGAATTTCCAATTGCAAATTTATGAAATTTAATAAATTAAATTTTTTTACTATACAGATTATAATTTAAAGTTCTTTAAATTATAAAATTTCATAACTATGGATTGGAAATTGCTGCAATTTTTTTTTTATTTTTTTCTGTGTCGTTTTTCAAGATATTTAGTTTTTTTATTTTCAATACTATTTTTACAATTAAAACAAAAATTCCTTGTCCTTTCAAAGAAAAATTGCAAAAAAAATATAGCTCTTTTTTGTATGAGCAACTTTTATCTATTTACTTTTTCCCTAGCTTGTGTCGTTTGTCCAATAATTAAATTTTCTAATTTTTTATTTTATTTCTTACAATTAAAACCAAAACTACGATAATCATCATATGATAAATAATAATAATTTTTTATGGAACGTGCAGTTTTGGTTTTAATAATTAAAAATAAAATTAAAAATTAAAAAAATTTGATTTTTAGACAAACGACACAAGCTTTAAAAAATATAAAGACACGAAATCTGCCTATAAACAAAAGAGCTACAAATTTGTTTGTGAATATTTTTGACATGATGTATAATTTTTATTTTATTTGAAAAAAATGACATGAAGAGTGAAAAAATGATTTTTTTGAGAAGCAACACAAGGCACGAAAAAAAATTTATTTTTAATCATTTTTAGATATCTCAAGTAGATTTTCTCTTAATCGTCAAAAAAAGAATTAAGAACGAAAAACTGAAATTTTTGGAAATTCGACACAAGAAAAAAATAATATATTTATTCGTCTCTCGTGTCATTTTTCCAAAAATGAAATTTCTTTATTTCTGATTTTATTTTTTTACAATGAAAACCAAAACTACGCATTTTATTAAAAAATGAATAAAAATGATTTTTCGATGGAAAGCGTAATTTTGGTTTTAAGCGTAAAAAATTTAATCAAAAATTGACAAATTTATTTTTGGACAAACGACATGAGATATAGAAAAATTGAAGAGACAAAATCTGCTCATCTAAAAAAAAGCTACGCATTTTTGAAAAATTTTTTTAGATAGAACGCGTAATTTTTATTCTAATCGTAAGAAATAACATTAGTTATAAAAAAAAATTAACTTTTTTGACAAGTATCACAAGATACGACAAAAAATTAAAAGCAAAAATTGTTTACCGAAGCATGCCAAATTTATTTTTAACAATTTTTAGATATGTCAAGTAGATTTTCTTTTAATTGTAAAAAAAGGATTGAAAAAAAAACTTTAATTTTTGAAAAAACGACACAAGAGAAGAATAATATGTTTATTCGTATCTGGTGTCGTTTTTCCAAAAATTTAATTTTTTACTATGAATGCTATTTCTACGATTAGCAAAAATTACTAGTCTTATCAACAAAAAAAAAAGATGAAAAAAAATGTATAGCTCTTTTTTGTATGTGCAAATTTTATGCAATTAGTATTTTCCTAACTTGTGTCGTTTGTCCAATAATTAAATTTTCTTATTTCTTATTTCATTTCTTACAAGTGAAACTAAAACTACGCGTTCCATCAAAAAATGAATAATAATTATTTTTTATGGAACGTGCAGTTTTGGCTTCAATCGTGATGAATAAAATCAAAAATTAAAAAAATTTAATTTTTAGAAAAACGACACAAGCTATGTAAATTATGAAAAAACGGAATCTCCTTATCCACAAAACAGCTACAAATTTGTTTGTAAATTTTTTTTACACGTGATGTGTAATTTTTATTTTATTCAAAAATTACGCGTCCTATTAAAAGTATAACTCAAAACATGTATTCCTCTGCTTGGATGAGCAAAGTTCATTAATTAATTTTTTTCTAGCTTGTGTCGCTTGTACAAAAATTTTATTTTTTTTATTTTAGATTAAATTTTCTATGATTGAAACAAAACTACGTGTTCCATCGAAAAATAATTAATAATTATTTTTTGACAGAACGCGTAGTTTTGGTTTTAATCGTAAAAAATGAAAAAATGAATTAATTTAATTTTCGGATAAACGACATATTATTTTTAAAAAATGAAGTGACAAAATGTGCTCATTCACAAAAAAGATAAAAATTTGTTTTCAAAATTTTTTTGATAGGACGCGTAATTATTACTTTAATCGTAAAAAATGACATAAAAAATAAAAATAAAATTCTTTGGCAAACAACACAAGGTACAAAAAAAATGAGAACAAAAGTTGTCTACCGAAACCTCACAAATTTATTTTTCACAATTTTTAGATAGGGCAAGTAGATTTTCTTCTAATCGTAAAAAAATAGGATTAAAAATGAAAAACTTGAATTTTTGGAAAAACGACACCAGACATGAATAATATATTTATTCGTCTCTTATGCCGTTTTTCCAAAAAATAACTTTTTTTTATTTTTAATGCTATTTTATACGATTAAAAGAAAAACTATGCAACCTATCAAAAATATAATTTATAAAAATTTACACTTTATTTAGGATGGGCAAATTTCATTTTTTTTTCTAGCTTGCGTCGTTTGTCCAAAGAATTTTATTCTTATTTTTAATTTTATTTTCCATGATTGAAACAAAACTACGTGTTACATAGAAAAATAATAAATAATTATTTTTTGATGAAACGCGTGGTTATGGTTTTAATCGCTGAAAATAAAATTAAAAATCAATAAATTTAATTTTTAGACAAACATAATAAGACATAAACAAAAATAAAGTGACAAAATGTGCTTATCCACAAAAGAGCTACAAATTTGTTTTTAAAATTTTTACAATTAGATGCGTAATTATTACTTTGATCGCAATAAATGACATAAATAATAAAAAAATAAAATCTTCTGGCAAACAACACAAAGTACGAAAAAAAAAATTAAAACAAAGGTTGCTTACCAAAATCTTGCAAATTTATTTTTTACAATTTTTAATAGGACAAGTAGATTTTCTTTTAATCGTAAAAAATAGGATTGGAAATAAAAAACTTAAATTTTTGGGAAAATGACACCAGATATGATCAATATATTTCATCGTCTTTTGTGCCGTTTTTCCAAAAAAATTAATTTTTTTCTTTTAATGTGATTTTTACGATTAAAACAAAAATTACGCATCCTTTCAAAAAATAATTTACAAAAACTCATAGCTCGTTTTTGGATGAGCAAACTTCATACATTTATTTTTTTCTAGCTTGTGCTGTTTGTCCGAAAATCGAATTTTTTAATTTTCAATGTTATTTTTTAGGATTGAAACAAGAAGTAAGTGTTTCAGCTGAAAACGATTATTAATTATTTTTTGCTGGAACGCGTAGTTTTGGCTTTAATCGTAAAAAATAAAACTAAAATTAAAAAAATGTAATTTTTAGACAAAACACAAAAGTTATGAAAAAAATTAGGTAACAAAATATGCTTATCCACGAAATTGCTATAAATTTGTTTAAAAAATCTTTTTGATAGCAGGCGTAATTTTAATAGTAATCGTAAAAAATCACATTAAAGCTAAAAAAGTCAACTTTTTCGACGAGCAACACAAGGTAGAAAAAAAAAATTAAAAACAAAAGTTGTCTACCGAAAGCTTTCCAATTTATTTTTAACAATTTTCAAATAGGTCAAGTTGATTCTCTGCTAATCGTAAAAAATAGAATTGAAAACAGAAATAATAAATGTTTAGAAAAATGAGACAAGAGACGAATAAATATAAAAAGATAAATTTTGTTTAACCAAAAAAAATCTAGAAATTTGTGATAAACCCTAGTTATAAAAATGTGTTGTAAATAAAAAAATTAACTTTTTCGTAAAACGACACAAGTCGCAATAAAATGTTAAATAACATAATTGTTTATTATAGGATGAGCACTTTTTATCAATTATAAAAACATGATAATGAAAATAAGCATGTTTCAATACCAATGCATATTATGAATTGTAATAATGAAAATTTATTAAAATAATACATTTTTCAGGGCAGTTGAAGATAATGTAGAAAAGTTCACATTTTGGACAAAATCGAGTGCGAAGCACGAGACACGTCATGAGAATGTGTTCGTAAAGCCGAAGGAATTTTAGCAAAAGAAAATTAAAAATCACCAAATTACAGTTATCGATGCTTTAGCCTGTAATTTTAAAAAATCTGTGCCCGAATATGGGAAAAATACAAAGACCGAGCGCGTAGCGCAAAATGAATAAATTATTGAGTGTGAAGCGCCAGAGAAATATAGTATCAAGCGCGAAGCGCGTTGTCCAGCAATCAATTTTCGAGCGAAGCGAGCCGCGTGCGCCGCGCGCAATGAATGTTATATCTCTGATAATTTTCTTTTTATTAACAAAAAATCTTTAAAATAAATTATTCGAATTTTGGAATACTGTAGAGTGCAGAGAAATAGAGAGACGGGGAGGGGAGCATATACATGCTTAGTGTGGTCGTAGTGGGGATATCATAGTGAAAACTTCAAAGTAATTGAAATCGCCGCACAATAGGGAGACTCGAATAGAGAGAGAAGGTATAGGCCCTGTATTTTTTATTTCCGTATTAGGAGAAGCTTTACTTTTAAAAAATAGAAAATATAGTGAATTTTATCCTAACGATCTCATAGTTTGTCAATACAATTTTATAGAAAAGCAAGGTATGAAGTAACTAAAGGAAAAGAGAATTTTACAGCGATTTTTATAGCCAGGACATAAATCGGTAAAACATTAACCGCAGGGTCTTTAAATGACGGAAATAAGCCAATCTGGTGAGGTTATAAAAACCATGTTTGAAACTTAGTTTTCATGTCCCTATCGGTTTTGATTTCTTCATTTTGACATTCTAGGCACTTGTCAGATTAAAATAATGATGTCACTTAAACTCTCCCATTATCTTCCAGACATGGAAGACGTGGGTTTGGTTCAATTGGAGTTTAAATTGCACCTCAGTGCACGTACTTTTGAAAGGAATTTCTCCACTAGAGGAAAATATATTGACTTATTATTCCTTCTTGAGGGTTGGCCAAAAAAATCACATTTTTAAATTAAGAACGAAAAAGTTGCCTTTTGAAATGAAAAAAACGAAGAAAAATTAGTAATTTGGAAAATTGAAGGTCAAGAATGGACAAAATTAATTTTGTGATTGTGAATCCTCTTTCGTTAAAGCTCTTTGAGTTTTAACGAACACCTTTTTATCACGTTGCATATTATATTTATTTGTGTACCTTGGTCTAGGACTGCTTATTCAGATATTGCAAAATAATGTACAAATTTTATTTTTTATAATTACTTTAATGTTTGTTCCTTGTTTTGTACTAATTTTTATTCTCAATTATGCTGAAAAATGTATCATTTTGAAAAAAATTACTAATATGCAATTCAAAAAAAATGCATTTTCGTTGTCTTGTTTTTTGAGGTAAAAAAAGTGCGCATCCTAAAAAAAAACAATTTCATAATAACCATTTTATTGCGCCTTGCATCGTTTCTTCAAAAACTCAATTTTTTCATTTTTATTCTTATTTTTGACGACTTGAACAAAAAATATGCATCTAATCAAAAATAATTTTTGAAAAATTTTGTAGATCTTTTTTGGGCGAAAAACTTTTGTTTTTTTTTTTTTGGACCTTAAGTTGTTTTTCTAAAAATGTAATTTGTTTATTTTTAGTTTTATTTTTCAAGACTTAGAAAAAATACACATTCAATCGGAAATTATTACTTACAATTTTGTAGATTTTTTTTGGGTGAAAAACTTTTGTACCCGACTTTTTTGTAACACGTGTTGTTTCCCCAAAAATTGAATTTTTCTTTATTTCGAATGTTATTTTTTAGGATTTAAATGAAAAATGTACGTGCGATCAAAAAATAATCAATTAAAAATTTCTATATGTTTTTTGTCTGAACAACTTTTGTTTATTAATTTTTCTCGTACCTTGTGTTGTTTTCACAAAAATTCAATTTTTTTATAGTTAGAGTTAGTTTTGACGCTTGGAAAAAAAATTTGCGTCCCATACAAAAATGATAAGTAATAAATTTGTGGTTCGTTTTTAGAAGACTAACTTTTTTTTATTCACTTTTTTCGTAGCTTGTATCGTTCGTCCCGAAATCATTTTTCAAATATTTTCATTGTTATTTTCTATGATTAAAACAATTTTTATAAAATAAACAATTTTATAAACAATTTTTGGGACAAAATATTTATATTTGAGTTTTTCAGAATCTCATTTCCTTTAATCACTGGAATTAGCACAAATATTTAAAAAAATAATGTTTCTTTAATAATACTTTGTTAAATATAAATTCAAAAGCTCACAAATATACATTGCCTTAGCAATGAATTAGCCAGTTCTATTATATTATTTAGTTAATTTCACTTTTAACAATGTTCGTAAATACATTTTTAACATTTAAATTTAAGCTTAAAATCGTTTTATTTCACTTATTAATTCTTGTAATTAATTTATTTGCCTTTTAATTCTGTTACTATTACCTTTTTTAGTTCCTTTTTCCTAAACATTATATTTTTGTTACAAGTTTTATTATTTAGTTAAAATTTATTATTTTGGTTGAAAAATCATATTCATAATTAAAAATTAAACGATTTTAAATGAAATCGATTTTTTCGTTTAAAGTTTAATTTTTAACTAAAAACATATCTGTTCAATGCTTAGTAAAAAAATTTATCTTGCTTGGTTTGAAATTTAAGTATTTGGTTAAATTGATACTTTTTAATTGGAAATTGAACTGCTTCCTTAAAAATTCCTGTTCTTTATTGAAAATTTGTCTTTAAAAAAATTTTTTTTTTAAAATTGATCATACTAGTAGAAAATTTATCTCCTTAATTGAAAACCTGTTTTTTTTTGGTGAGAAGTCATTTTTCTGGTGAAGATTCACCATTCTAGTAGAAAATTCATGTCCTTGATTAAAAATTCTTTTTTTTTTTTTTTGACAATTTTGTTTTTTTTTCAAAAATTTAACTTTTATAGTTGAAGAATCATCATTTTAGTTAAAATTTATCGCCTTGATTTGAACTTCATTTTTTTTTTGGCTTGAAATTAATTTTTTGCTACAAATTAAACTATTTCATTTAAAGATTCATTAGTTTAGTTAAAAATTCATCTTCTTATCTGAATATTGTACGTTTTTAAGAAAATTTGTTCTTTTTCTTTAAAAATTTAAAGTTAAAACTAAAAACGTATAAAAGTAATTTTTAGTAAAAAATTAAGCTTGTTTAGTTTTAAATTTAACTATTTGGTTAAATTGATATTTTCTATTTGTAAATTCAACTGCTCTGTTAAAAATTCCTGTATATTGAAGAAAATTTGTCTTCTTTGAGTAAAAAAATTTTTGTTTCTGAAGATTTGTCATCTTATTAAAAAATTAATCTTCTTGGTTCAAAATTCGTTTTTTATTGTAGTTCAAAATTAATTTTTCGCCTAAAAAATTGAAAATTTTATTCAAAAATTCATAGTTTCAGTTGCAAAATGCATATCCTTACCTGAAAATTCAACTATTTTGCAAAAGAATTTTTTCTTTTCTGGTTAAAGAATCTTTTTCTGCAATATTCATTATTCTTGTTCAAAATTTATCTCTTTTATTCAAAATTGAATTTTATTGCAAAAAATTATCTTTTTTGCTAAAAATTCTACTATTTTAGTTAAAAAATGATTATTTTAGCTAGGAGTTAATCTCCTTGTGTGGAAAATATACTATTTTGTCAAAAATTTATTTTTCACTGTTCAAAATAAAATTTTTCACTGAAAATGTATCTAAGAAATGTTTAGTTAAGAATTTAAATTTTAGCTTTTCGGTTTAATTGATATTTTATAGTTAAAAATTGACTACTTCAAAAATTCCTTTATTAAATTTTTTTTAAGGTTAAAAATCATTCTATTGGTGGAGATAAATCATTTTATTCGTCAAATCATATTCTTAATTATATTTTTCTTTTGAAATTTTTATTTTTTTTTATGAAAATTCAACTATTCTAGATCCAGATTTGAAGGTTTAAGCTGGAAACTCATGTTCTTGTCTGAAAATTTAACTATTATGTTAAAAATGCTTACTTTTTTTAATAAAAAAAATTTGTTTATGAAGATTCATCATTCTAGTTAAAAATTACTCTTCAAAAAAAATTTTTTTTTTGTTTTCGAAATTATTTTTTTTTTTTATCACAAATTAAACTATTTTAGTTAAAAATGCATTATTTTAGCTTAAAAGTCATCTCTTTACCTGAAAATTTGACGATTTTATTAAAAATTGTTTTTTTTTCTCGTTAAATATTTATTTCAAACTAAAAATTTATTTATTAAATTTTTAGTGAAAATTATCTGCTTTAGTTTAAACTTTAACTATTTTGTTGACTTGATGTTATTGTAGTTAAAAATTCCGATATTTAAAAAAAAATTTTTTTTTTTTTTTGTTAAAAAATTATTGTTTTCTTGAAGATTATTCATTCTAGCTAACAATTCATCTTCTTTTCAAAAAATATAACAATTTTTCTAAAAATTTATTTCTTTTTCATTAAAAATCAACTTTCTTACTGATAATGTATCTAATCAATTTTTTCTTCTTGTCTAAAAATTTAACTATTCTGTTAAAAAATTCTTTTCTTTACTGGTTAAAAAATCATTTTGTTGTTAAATGTTCATCATTCCTGCTCAGAATTGATTTTTTTGTTTTAAAATTTACTTGTTCGTTAAATATTAATTTTTGTATGAAAAATTTAACTATTCCAGTTGAAGATTTATTATTTTAGCTTAAAATGCATCTTCTTGTCTAAAAATGTGACTATTTTATTAAAAAATTTTTTTCTTTCCATTAAAAATAAAAATTTTCAATGAAAATGTATCTTATCAATTTTTAGTAAAAAATTAAGCTTGTTTTTAAAATTAAACTATTTGGTTAGAGTAACATTTTTTAGTCGAAAATTCAAATACTTCGTTAAAAATTTCTGTATTTTATTAAAAATATATTTTTTTTTTGTTACCAAAATATTGTTTTATTAAAGATTTGTCATTTTAGTTACAAATTCTTTCTTTGATTGGAAATTCATTTTTTTCAAATTAAAAATTGATTTTCTTTGCTAAAAATCCAACCAATGTAGTTGAAAATTCTTCATTTTTGTTGCGACTTTATTTTCTTGTCTAAAAATTAAACTATTTTGTTAAAAAAACTTTTTTTTATGCTTTAAGATTTTTGTTTGTTTAATGTTCATAATTCTTGTTTAAAATTCACCACCTTGATCAGAAATTTGATTTTCTTTTTTCAATTCTTTTTTTAAATTAAAATTTAGCAACTCAAGTGTAAGATTTATTATTTCAACTGAAAATTCATCTTCCTGACTGAAATTTAACTAATTTGTTAATATTTTGCTCTTTTTTTGTTAAACAGTAAATTTTAAATTGAAAATCCATCTTACCGATTTCTATTTGAAAATAATCTTATTTAGTTTGAAATTTAACTATTTGGATAAATTGATATTCTTAGTTGAAAATTCAACTGGTTTGTTAAAAAGACTATATTTTATTAAAAATTTGACTTTTCTGTTTAAAGCATTACTTTTTTTTAAGATTTATTATTTTAGTCGTTAATTCATATCCTTGAATGAACTTTTTTTTTGCTGAAAATTTAACAATTTGGTTGAAAAATTCTTTCTTTTTTTTTTTTAATAATTTTTTAAAGAAGACTCATTATTTCTGTTAAAAATTTATCTCCTTGATGAATTTTTTTTTATTAACTAATCTTTTTATTACAAATTTAACTATTCTAGTTGAAAATTTATTATTTTAGCTGAAAATTTATCTCTTTATTTAAAAATTTAACAATTTTGTTAAAAATTTGTTCTTTTGCTGTTGAAAATTAAATATTTAAATAAGAATTAATTTAATCTTTTTTTGGTGAAAAAATTATCTTGTTTAGTTTATATTTTAACTATTTCGTTAATTTGATATTATTGTAGTAAAAAATACAACTATTTCTATGAAAGTTCCAGTATTTTCTTACAAATTTGTCTTCTTTGTTAAAAAAATTATTGTTTTGTTGAAGATTGATTATTTTAGTTTATAATTTATCTCCTTAATTTAAAATTCGTTTTTTGTTAAAAATTTTTTTTTTTTTGCTGAAAATTAAATTATTCTGCATGAGGATTCGTTGTTTTAGTTGGGAATTGATCTTCTTGTCTGAAAACTTAAATATTTTATTAAAGATATTTTTCTTTTCTGGTTGAAAATCTCTTTCTGTTGAATGTTTATTATTTTTCTTCAAAATTCATTTTCTTTATTGAAAATTCAATTTTTTGGTTAAAAATCAGTTTTTTCACTAAAAATTCATCTTCTTATCTAGAAATTAGACTATTATGTCAAAAATGTATTTTTCTACCGTTAAAAATAAAATTTTTAACTGAAAATGTATCTAAAAAAATTTTTTTGTAACAAGCTTCTTTTGTTAAAAATAAATTCATAACTTGATATTTTTAAGTTGAAAATTTAATTGCTTTGCTAGAAATGTCTGTATTTTATTAAAAATTTGTCTTTTTCCTGTATACAATCATTTTTTTCATTGATGATTCATTATCTTAGTGGAAAATCAACCCCTTGATCAAAAATTTTTTTTGTATTGAAAATACATTTTTTTCGATGAAAATCTAACTATTTTAGTTGAGGGTTTATAGTTTTAGTTGGGAATTCATCTTCTTGTCTGAAAATGTAATATTCTGCTTAAAAAATTGATTATTAAACTAAAAATGTATCTAATAAATTTAGGCAAAAAATATACTTACAAAATTCAATTAAATATAACTTTAATTATCAAATTGACGTCTTTCAGGCACAAGTTCCTGTATTTTGAAGAAAATTTGTTTTTTTTTGTTGTTGTTAAAAAACCTTTGTTTTGGTGAATATTTGCCATTTTAAATAAAAAATTATCTCATTGATAAAAAAATATTTTTTTTTGTTAAAAATTAATTTTCTCCTCGAGAATCCAACTATCATAGTTAAAGATTCTCAATCTTAGTTAAAACTCCATCTTTTTGTCTATAAATTTAACTATTCTGTTACAATAATATTTTTTCTTTGTTAACAAAAACCTTTTTCTAATGTTCATAATTCTTGTTTAAAATTTATCACTTTAATTAAAAATTTGATTTTTTTGTTAATGATTTTTTTTTACTGAAAATTCAATTATACTAGTTGTACTTTTATTATTTCAGCTAAAAGTTTATCTCCTTGTTTGAAAATGTGACTATTTGGTTACAAAGTTATTCTTTTTCAGAATTTTTTTGATTTTCAGGAGGGTTTTCCCATCGATCTTAATTTGACTCATTCGAAGCATGATTTCAGATTCTGATGGTCCGTCGCATTTTGGAGGTGCACTGGAAACCAGTCACAGAATTACCCAACTAGAACAGCTACATTCTAGATTCTACATTCTAGAGCGGTTTCATTGCGTTTCGAATTTGGCTGCTCTATCTAGCATCTAATTGCAACGACAGACTAGATAGCATGCACAGGCACCGAACCTGAACCATGGGTCACTAAATCATCTCCTGTTTTCATCTGCAATTCCTATGCATATTATACCACCATGGTGACCAGTAATTAGTACACTGCTGTAGTAATCTCACAGCAAGAAGAGGATTGGTGAGAGATATCACCTCTTTCCTCAAAAATATATTAAATTTTTTTTTAGAAAAAACCATTTAAAACAATTTACAAACAAGCCTTATATACTATCCCACCACCTATTTGCTACCTCTCGTCTTGATTATTATTCTTACTTCTGAGCACTCGTGACCTTGACCTCAGCTTCCGCTTCCCCTTACCATTATCAATCTCAAAATTGGATTCTTTTCCACAAGACTACTTCCTAATTCTCCTTTAGGAGTAATTTCTTGGCTTTCTCCCTACCATGTGCAACTATCTCTTTCTAAGATGTGCCAGCTTCTTTATCGATTCTTTCCCCTGATAATTTTGATTTAAAATTGACTTTACTCTTTCTTCCATTCTCTTTCCTGCACCCTGCCGCTTTTCTTTCTTTTACCTTTACCCTATTTTTCACATTCCGTAACAGATTTTTGAAATACTTCGTCCACTCGTTCATCCTTATTTTTTTTGTCTTTCTTCCTCCCTCTCTTGCTTTTTCTTTCTCCTTTTAAGTACTTCTTTTTCCATTTCTCCTTTGCTCTGTTTGTTACATTCTTCTTTATCCTATCTTTAGTTTTCTTTTATTCAAAGTCCCACCATGCTCTAGTAACCACATCTCTTTCTCCTTTCGGTCTCACCTTCTCTTTCACCTGCTACTCCTCACCTCCCTCACAACTACTTCTTTAAGTTTTTTCTATTAGCGTGTCTACTTTCTCTACCATACTCCCTACCTTTTCGTTTTCTATTTTTTCTGAATGCGCTTAACTTATTTTCCTTTTACTGCTTATTTTTAGTTTCCTTTCCCTCATTCCTTTACATCTCAATGTCGAGATCACCGGAAAGTGCTCTGAGCCTATCTCATTGCCCACTTTCATCCTTACCATCAATTTTTTTATTCTCTCTTCTACCAGAATATAGTTTATTATGGTGTCTTTCATACATGTGCATGTAAATTCTTCTTGTTCAGCCTCTCGATTTATTTTCTTGTATTTCGAGTTTCTCATTAAGCCCTTCTTTTCTGTACTTCACACCTCTCCCCTTTGATCTTCAGTCCATGTATTTAGGTCCCCCATATCAGCACCAACCGCTTATCCTCTTCTCTTCATTTTTTCATTGTTCCTCATTCTCCCTCTTCTCTTATTTTGTACATGCATACAACATTCATAACCACTTTCACTAGTTTTATTCTTTTTAACATTGTTCCCCTTTTCAACATTACACTTCCTTTTTTTTCTTACTCTTCCTCCTTTCCCTTTTTTCCATCACCCAAATTATCACTTTCATCTTACGGTTTTTCCTTTCCCCGTCCCTTTCCTCTTTCCCTTTTCAATCTTTCTTTTTCCCTCTTCCCCTTCTCTTTCTATTCAAATCTTTCTTCTTTGAGGTACAAGTCGAAACGTTGATGCAGATTCCAAAAGTCTTGTTTGTAAACACTTACATTTTTTGTTTAAATTTGTACATTTTTATAATTAACTATCAGTATATGAAATAAAATTTTTAACACAGTTTTCCTTTTTCCTTTTTCTTCCTTTTCTAATACTTCACTGTTTTTTCTACTTTTCCTCTTTTCACCTTTTCTATTCTTCTTTTCTATTTCCCTCTACCCTTTCGTTTTCCCTCTTTTCCCCTTCTTCCATTTACCTTCAAACTTTTTCCTCTTTTCTTTCTCTTTCCTCATCTTCATTTTTCCTTCCCTTTTCCTCCTTTTCTCCTCCGCCAATTTACCTTTTTCCTTTTTTCTTTTTCCTTTTCTCTCTGTTTGAGTTTCCCTTTCGAGCAATCTCCTTGTCTCTCACTTAGCTTCCCCTAAAAGTTCTTCTTTTTCTCTTTCTTCATTCTGCTTTCTCTTTCCTCCTTCCTCTTTAACTTCTCTTCCCTTTCCATTCTGCTTTCCGTTTTCATTCTGCTTTCCCTTTCCGTTTTCCTTTTCTTTTCTCTTTCCCTTTCGCTTCTCGTTTCCTCTTTCCATGGTCCTTTCTTTTCCCTTTTCCCCTTTCTTCATTCCCTTTCTATTTACCCCTTTTCTGCCATCTTTTCATTTTCCTTTCGTATTTTCTCTTTTTTTTCCTTTTTCCTTTGTCTTCCTTCTATCTTTATTCGAGTTTTCCTTTTAAAAAATCTCAATGTCTATCTTTTTCTTCCTCCTTTACCCTCTTTCTTTACCTTCTTCTCTTTCCCCTTTTAGCTTTTTCCTCATACTTTCCCTTCTATTTCTCTCTCTTCCTTATTACTCAACCTTCCCCTTTTCCCTATTCTCTTGCCGTTTTTTCAGTTTTACTCCCCTTCCTTTTTTCTTTTTTCTCTTCTCTTTCCATTTTGCTTTTTACCTTTCCCGTTTTACTTTTTTCTTCCCCCTTCACTCTCTATTCAAATCTTCATTTTGAAAAATCTCTCTCTCTCTCTCTCACAATATCCCCTTCCCCTTTTTTCTTTAGCCATTTCCTTTCCCCTTTCCTTGTTAAGCAAGGTACGATATAAAATAAAGTCAAAAAATGAAAAATGTTTCTTTTCGAAAGTCTTACAAGATTATTGTTGGAAATTTTTTTATTTTATTTAAAAATCGAACATCTGAATTTTGGTCGCACAAAATTTAATAAATAAAAATTTTAATTTTGCGGTCAAACTATGCAAGATGAAAAAAAAAATTTTATAGTACAAATTATGTGCCTAAAATGATCTACAAATTTGTAATGAATTACTTTTTAATAAAACGTGTAGTTTTTTCCAAATTCGCAAAAATCAAAATTAAAAATATAAAACTAAACTTTTGGACAAAAGACACAAGCTACGAAAAGAACGAATAGGCAAAAGTTTTTTAACTGAAAAAGAGATACAAATTTGTTATTATTCACTTTTTGGTAGGATGCGTATTTTTTTTTAACGTGAAAAATAACATAAAAAATAACGAATTAAACTTTTTGAAAAATGATGCGAAGTACAAAAAAAAATTAATTCACAAAAGTTGTTCACTTAGAAAAGATCTTTCAATTTTTTTTTCATTTCTTGATATAACGCGTATTTTTTATTCTATACGTAAAAAATAAAATTTCAATTTCAAATTTTTAGACAAACGAGACGAGCTACGAAAAATATTATTAAACAAAAATTGTGCGCCCGGAAAAAATCTACAAATTTTCTATTACTTACTTTTCTATAGGGTGCGTAGTTTTTTTTCAAATCGTGAAAAATAACATTACACTTTTTTTGATTGTGAGAATTTTTAAAATAATTATCTCATGATAGAATGCATATTTTTTGCTATAATCGTAAAAATGAAATTAAAAATAGGTAAACTTAATTTTGGGAAAAAGAACATAAGGTAGAATAAAATTTTTTAAAAATTCATCGAAATAAAACATTTTTGAGGGTAGCTGAAAAAAAATTAATACAAAATAAAGTAAAAATATTAAAGTAATCATGAAAAATAAAATTCAAAATAATTTTTCACCTAACAGAGTTCAAAATAATGTAGAAAAGTTCCCACTTTGTATAAAATCGATTGCGAAGCACAAGATATATGATGAGAATGTGTTCGTTAAATTGAAAAGAGCTTTCACAAAAGAGAATTCACAATCACCAAATTAAAAATTTCGATGCTTTGATCTTAAATCTTAAAAGGTCTATGCAAAACTCTAAAGGAAGTAGAAAGACTGAGCTTGCAGACCGAGGTGAATACATTTTCGAGTGCGAAAAGCAAGATAAATATATTATCGAGCGTGAAGCGTAACATCCTAAAGACGCGCGACATTGGCGCGCTCAAACTTGCGAATTTAGCTATTAGTATTTAACTCTATTTTTTGTTACATTTTTGACGTTTTTTCACAAAAAAGTACGTGTTTTAACAAAAAATTACAGTTCTAAAAGTGTTGTACTTCCTAGTGAACAATTTTTCCACCAGGAAATATTTATTATTTGTACTTCAGAATACTTGAACTCGATTTTCAGTATTCCAAATAAAAATACATCTCTGCCGTTGCAGGCGTTTCCTCCTCTGAGAATTCCCACGCAAAATCTTGTGCAGCTGTACATAACGTCAGATGCACTTGCCAAAAATAATAGCATGTTTCTACATTTAAACTTTTGAAATTATCTGGAAGTTAACAACACAGAGTGTAGAGAACGTATATACCACATTTTCACCATAATAAGGAGTAAAGTTTCGTAACTTTGCCATTATCCCTTTAGATACTAAGATAAAATCTTCAAATTTATTTTCATAACATATTTTTATGAAAAAAATATTTAAACAAATTTAAATTGGTTAAAAAAATTATGGGTATGTGAAGAAAAATGTGAACATGAAAGATGAAAAATGAAAAAGTATTAAACAATTAAAAATAAAGAAAATCAATCGTGTTGATATTTGATTAAAACTTATTAGTTTATATCATTAAAAAAAGGTGATGATTTTATAATATTATGTTGAAAGTCGAAAGTTACATTTAAACAATAAAAATTGGTTAAAAAATTTCTCGACAAATTGAATTAGCCTTTTTGATTATTTTCTTTTCCTAATTAGTTTGTCTTGTTGTGAGGGTACCAATGTTTTGTGATTAAATGTGAAAAAAGTATTCATGTAAAAGCAAAAATTGTTTAGACAATCATTAATTATTAAAAAAATACCTAAAAATTTTTCAATTCGCTAAGTTACGATGATCTGCTAACAGGCTACAGAAAAGTAATATTTATTTTTGAAATAAACTTAAAAACTAAAAAATACCGGAAAGATCAATTTTCAATCTAAAATAATTAATTTCAGTCAAAAATATCAATTTTTTGACAAAATATATGAAATTTTGATGAAAGAAAAGTTTTTTGTAACCGAAAAACGAACAGTTTAATTTGCAGCTAGGAGAACTAATTTTCATCAAAAAAAGTGAACAAATTTTAAACTAAGAAAGCTTAATTTTTCACAAAAAATATAATAATTACATTTTTTTTAATTATTTTTTAAAAGGTAAAAATTTTTTCCAAAATTTTGAAATTTTAAGACAAAGAGATGAATTTTGGACAAAAAAATTATTATTCAGTAAAGTATTTCAAGCTTCACCCAAAAAGTTACATTTTTGTCCAAAGAAGATTAAATTTCTACCCAAAAGAGATTAATTATCAAACCAAAAGGACAAATTTTTAACTAAGGAGATCAATTTTTTTCTGAAACTATAATAGTAAAATTTTGAGTAAAAATATTTTTTACGAAAAGAAAACAATTTTTAACTAAATTTTAAATTTTCAGCCAAGGATATAATTATTTAACCCAAAAAAATTAATTTATACCAAATATTTCAATATTTAACCAGTAAGCTTGGATTTTCAACCTACAAAAAGTAAAAATTTTTCTTAAAA
This sequence comes from Amphibolips quercusostensackenii, assembly GCA_032357855.1. Lineage (NCBI taxonomy): Eukaryota > Metazoa > Arthropoda > Insecta > Hymenoptera > Cynipidae > Amphibolips > Amphibolips quercusostensackenii. The sequence continues at coordinate 2,518,888 of JAUELO010000018.1, forward strand.
GAAATGAATTTTCAAACCCTATAGAAATAATTTTTAACTGAAAAGACAAATTTTCTACTAAAACTATAATAGTTAAATTCTTAGTTAAAAATTTTCAGTTTAAACGGAAAAAAATTTTTCCAACTAAATTGTTAAATTTTCAGACAAAGATATGAATCTTCAAGCAGAAAAAATTAATTTTTAACAAAAAAGTTTAATTTAAAAACAACAGATATAATTTCCAACCAGAGAAGATGTAATTTGTACCACAAGAAATGGATTTACAAACCCCAAAGGACGTATTTTTGACTAAGAAAATTAATTATCTACTAATACTGGATCGCTTGAATTTTTAGTTATAAAAGTTCATTTTTAACTAACAAAAAACGACTTTAAAAAAATCTCACATTTTCTCCCAAGAAAATAAATCTTCAACAAAAAAAAATTTTTGTTGCAAAGTAGTTTAAAATTTAACTAACTAGTCGAATTTTCACAAGAGCAATTTGCTACAAAAAAGAGTAATTTTTGAACCAGAAGGACGAATTCTTAATTAAAAAGATCAATTTTTCACCAAAACTGGAATAGTTGAATTTCCTCCAAAAAAAGTAGGTCTTTAACTTATAAATTAATTTTTAGCAAAGTAGTTCAAATTTAAACCAACTTATTGGATTTTTAACAAAAAAAAAATGAAATTTTTACCAGAAGACATAAATTTTTGAGCTAAAACGCCGAAATTTTAACAAAATTGTTAAATTTTTGCCAAAGAGGTAAATTTTTAAACCAAAAAAATATTAATTAAAAAAAGTAGTTTTACTTTAAGCAAAGGAGTTAAATATTTAACTGAAAAATATACCTTTTTAATCAAAATTGAATATTGAATTTTTCAACTAAAAAGATTAATTTTCAAGACAAAAAATAAATGTAAAACAAGATAGTTGAAGTTTGAACGAAATAATTGAATTTTCAACCAGGAAAGAAAAATCTAAAACCAAAAATAAAATAATTAAGTTTTTAACAGAAAATAAATTTTTAACCAAATAATAAAAAACTTTAATCAAAAAAGATGAATTCCCAATTAAAAATACAAATCTTGCTTAGAAAATAAGATAATTTTCCACTGTATTTCTTTTATTATGGAGTAAACATTTTAAAGCTCAGACTTCGCAAAATTTGTTTGTTGAAGTTTAATAAAAATTATAGTTTAATTTTTCTTATTTTGTAAATTGATTAATTAATTAAAAGCTGATCAATTTTTTTCAAAATATTTAACTGAATAAAAATGGCATTCAAAATTAATCTAATTAGGTGCATAAATTAAGTATTTACTTTGAGCTTATATAATTATTCATTGGCTATAATTTGTATAGTTAAAGTTTATTTACATATAAAATAATTATATTTCAATTATGTTATTTTTGCAAATATTTTTAATGATGTGAAATAAGTATCTAAATTTAATTTTCAAAATTATATTCAAGTATGTTTTAATTTTGTCTGAAATTACTATGGAAGGTAATGATAGATCAAATTTTTAAAAATTAAAGGGAAAATTGAAAAATAAATGTGAAGTAAAAATTATTTGAATATTTTTGTTATTTTAAATTAAGTATTTTAAATGATTCCAAATTATTTTAAATTATTTGTTTAAACTTATTTTTAATTAATTATTTTAAGGTTTGATTTTATCACTTTATCGCATAAAGATTGAATTTTTATTTTTTAAATTAAGTACTTAGAATGATTGTTCATGTTTAAAATAGCTCTATTTCTATTAGATAATTTTTTTTTAATTTTTGTGACGTTATGAAATAACCATCTAAATTCTGAATGGAAAATTATATTTACTACATACATTTTACTTTTCTATAAAATAAGTTTGAAACTTTAGTAATTAATAAACTTTCAAGAAAAATATACAGTAAAAATTATTTCAATGTTTTGATAAAAATAA
>JAUELO010000018.1:2549646-2560640 GCA_032357855.1 Amphibolips quercusostensackenii
CTAAAAAATTTTTTTGTATCTCGCTTACTTTTGGAACAATTCCCATCCATAGATTAAAATGACTCACCGTGTATATAATACAGAAATAAGGATCTAGATAGAAGAATCAATGTAAATAGTTGTAAATAATTGACAATAGTAAAAATAATTTAATATGAGGTTGTAGATGGTCTTGTTAGAAACAGAGTTCATGCAAACCCTTAGGGGAAACATTATTAATATAGAAGAAGAAGCTTGTTACTTATTATGTTTCTTGTTTGAAATCGCTTTTAAAAACTTTTTCAAAATATAAAAAAAAAATTGATGAATAGTTTGCTAAGATGCAAACTTGGGTATTCTTCGTTATTGAACTACCAATGTAGGTGACGTGGCGAATGACCAATTTGTCAGCTGATAGTCTGGGATACGTGAAACGACCTCAAGAGGCGGGCTAGGATTGGGGTTGAGGCGGGATGGGCTAGGTGCAGATCGACTATTGACGAGGATTTAGAGAAGACCATCATTTTAATCCTGTAATATTTTTAGCACAGAATTTCATAAAAACAGAATAAGCCAATTTGAATTGAAAATTTTTTTTTTTTAATTTATTTACTTCAACCAACAAAAAAATACTTTTCTATCAGAAAAGGTGCAGTTCCAATTTAAAAGGGCGAATTTAAAAAAAAAAAAAAACCGTTTGAAATTCGACCGAAAAATTTTAAGCTGTAACGAAAAAAGAGTCCCTTTTTAAACAAATAATAATATTCTTCAGAAGACTTCCCCCCCTAATAAAATGACTTCCGTTACTTCTCCTTCTTTTTCCTCCGCAGCTGACACCCGTCTTTCTCTGCTTCTCTTTTCCAACTTTCACTTTCTCTTTATTATTTCCTCTTCCTTTATTTTCTCTCATTTCTCCCAATTTTTTATCCTTCATCACTCCCTTTTTTCTTTCCCTTATTTTTCTTGATTTTTCCTCGATTCAACTGCTTATCCTTCATTTATTTTACATTAATTCCCACCCCTAATTTTTTCTTTCCTTTACTAACCCTATTTTATTTCTTTTCTTATTTCCTTATTCCTTATTATTCTTTCTTTCTTTTATCACATATTTCTCCTCATTTGCCTTATTATTCCTACATTCACGTTCTTTATTTCACTTTTTCCTCTTTTCAACAGCTAGCACCTATCTGGCTCTGCTTTCCTTTTACAGACAAAACTTCCCTTTAACTACTTTTCCTTATTTTCCTAACTTTTTCTACTATTAACTCAGTTTCCCTACTCCCTTCCTACATTTCCTCTCAATCAGTTTCCTTTAATTTCCTAATTATGCTATTTCACCCCTTGCTTCCCTTACTTCTAAAGCCATGTATCCCCTCTACTAACCCTCCCCTTATTTTCTCTTTCAATCCCTACTCACCCTCTACACATTTCCCTTACTTTTTACCCTTTATTACTCTCACTTTCCCTCTCCTGATTTCTCCCTATTTTCCCTTTTTACCCTTTCTATTCACTCTCATTCCATCCCTAATTACTTCTACTTCACCTTCCCTCATTTCCTCTCACTACCCCTTATCTCATTTTCTTAAACACTCTCTTACTATCCCTGTATCTACTTTCATTTCCCCTCACTTCCCCTTTTTGCACAAAAGTACGATTGATAAACAGATGAAAGAATATATGTGCTTTCTATCTATTGAAGCGAAATCAACAATTTGTTACTGAAAAATGTTTTTTTTATTTTTAAAACGTCTTATAAATTTATTTTAAACTTGACTTTCCTCAATAGTTGCTACTACTGTGGGCACATAATCGAGTTCACCTACAAAAATGAATTTGATGTACAAAAATATTTTATTTATTTATTCAATTATTTATAGAATTATTTAAAAAAATAATAGTTTTGAATTTCTAAATAAACTTGCCAGTCTGCTAACCTAATATTTTAATAGTTTTTAAACTATTCTTTAGTTTACACATAAATTATAGAAAATCTTATTTATTTATCGCAGGCTTTACTGTCATTCCTCTGATCACTACTTCTGCCCTTCACAACATTTTTCATCCTGAATGAGAACTAAATCAATGGCATCCAATAAAAAAATCTAACTAATTTTCATTAAAAATAATTATTTTTGATAAAAAGTTTACTAATATATTTTAAGTTAAAAATATATACTTTTGATGAAAATTTTTATAATTTAGCTGAAAATTCAATAATTTTTTCGAAAACTCCCATTATTTTGGTTGAAAGGTCATATCATCATATTTTCAGGTTGAAAATCCGTATTTTTGATTTAAAAATTAGCCAATTTGGTTGAATTTACTTTTCTTCTTTGACTAAAAAATGTTTCTTCTTAAAAAATTCACCTAATTTGTTGAAAATTCGCAATTTATTATTTTGTTACAAATTAATTTTTTAACTTGATATTTAACTATAAAATTTTTGGTTTGAGTTTACTTTTTTTTATTAAAAATTGATGCATCTTGTTAAAAATTGATATTTTTTGGTAAAAAATGAATTTTTTTATTTAAAGTTCTACATCTTAAATTAAAGATGCATCATTTTAATTAAAAATGTATTACTTTGGTTAAAAATTGAAGTAATTTCTTAAACATTAAATTTTTGCCTGTTTGAAAAAAAAATCAATTTTAACATTTTTTGTTTATAATTTATCTCTTTTAGTTGAAAATTTAACAGTACATTGAAAAATTAACTTCTCAGTTAAAAATGTAGTTCTTCGTTAAAAGTTCATTTTTTCAGATTGAAAATTTGTCTTTTCCACATGTAAATTCAACAATTTAGTTCAATTTTTTTTTCTCACTTGAGTGTAAAATCTTTTTTATTCAAAAATTCATAATATTACATTAAAATTTTATCTATAAATTTTGAAAAAAGCTTTAACTATTTGTTTAAATTGATTTTTTGGTACAGTAATCTTTTTTGACAAAAATTCAATCCCATGGTGAATTTCAGTTTTTTTGTGGATGATTATTAAGTTTTCCAACTAAAAATTTGGTTTAGAATAAATCTTTTTCAGTTGAATTTAATTATTTTGATGAAATTTCGTTTTTTGTAAATTGCGAAATTACTTTTTTAATTTAAGAAGTAACTATATTTAATTTTCAGTTGAATTTTGATATTTTTTAGTTGGAATATCATGTATTTGGTAAAAAATTCGACTTTTTATCTCAAAAAGATATAATAATTTTGCAAAAAAAAAACATTCCTTCAGTTTTGAATTCCAATATTTTGTTGAAAATTATCTTCTTGGTCAAAACTATATTTTTTGTTAACAGTTCATATTTTTCGAAAATTGTAAAAATTCGAACTTTCTTAAAAACTTTGACAGTTTCAAAAAATTTCAAAATTTCCAAAAATTTCGAAAATTTTTAAATTTTTTTAAATGTCCAAAAATGCTAATCATTCCAAAAATTTTCAGTTCTCAAAAAACTTCCAAAATTTTTAAAAATTTCTAAAAATTTAGATAATTTACAAGCTTTCCAAAAAATTTCCAAAATTTAGAAAATTTTTGAAAATTGTTGCCAATTTTGAAAATTGTTGCCAATTCGCAAAATTATAAAAATTTTCTAAAAATTGTAATAATTTCCAAACTTTTAAAAAAAGTTGAAAAATTTCAAAATTTTCAAAACTTTTTTAAATTTCCAAAACTTTTAGGAATTCACCAAATATTTACAATTTAAAAAAATGTTATTTAATGAAAAATTGCAAACTTCCAAAATTTTTTTAAATGTCCAAAAATGTTAATAATTTCAAAAATTTTCAGTTCTCAAAAAATTTCCAAAATTCTTAAAAATTTCTAAAAATTTGGATAATTTCCAAACTTTCCACAAAGCTTCCAAAAGTTCAAAAAATTTTAAAAATTGTTGCTAATTTGCAATATTTTTGAAAATTATAATAATTTCTAAATTTTTCAAAAAAGTTAAAAAATATCAAAAATATCAAAATTTTTCAAATTCTAAATTTTTTTTTGCATTTCCAAAACTTTTTCAAAAAATTTTGAATCTTTCAAAAAATTACTACAAATTTCCAAAATTGTTAGTTTCCCAAAATTTTAATGAATACCAAACTTTTGAAAAAATTTCTAAATTTTTTACAATTTGCAAAAATTTTCAAAAATTTTAAAAATTAAAAAAAATAATAATTTTCAAACTTTTTGAAACAATTTTAAGCTTTTAAAAAATTTCAAAATTTTTTAAAATTTCCAAAGAATTTCAGAATTTTCGAATTTCGAAAATCTTCGAAGCTTAATGATTTCAAAAATTTTCAAAAAGTTTCCCAAAATTTCTGAAATTTTTTAAAATTGCTTTAAATTTCTGAAAATTTGAATAATTTCCGAACTTTTTAAAAAATTTCCAAAATTTTCAACATTTTTCACAATCAGCAAAATTTTTCAAAATTTCCAAAAATTTTAATAATTTCCAAAATTTTTTTAAAGATTTGATACTTTCAAAAAATATCCAAACATTCCTAAAATTCCCAAAAATTTCAATGATTCCAAAAATTTTTAAGCTGTTAAAAAATGTTTAAAAACTTCCAAAATTTACAAAATTTTTTAAACCTTTTACAAAAGTTTGAAACTTAAAAATTTTTAACATTATCAATATTTTTAATATTTTTGAAAATTTTCAAAACTTTAAAGAATTTATCAAATTTTTACAATTTTAAGAAATTTTATTAAATAAAAATGTGCAAGCTTCCATAAATTTTGAAAATTTCCAAACATTTTAATAATTTTCAAAATTTTCTAAAAATTTTGAAACTTTAAAAAAATTCTCCTAAATTCTCCGATTTTCCATAAATTAAAAAAATTTCTAAAAATTCGAATAATTTCGGAACTTTCCAAAAAATTTCAAAAATTGTTCACAATTAACAAAATTTTTAAAATTTTAAAAAATTTTAATAATTTACAAACTTTTCAAGCAAATGTCAACAAAACTTTTTCAAAACTTGCAACAAATTTCAAAAAATATTCAAACATTCCTAAAATTTACAAAAATTTTAATGGTTTCAAAAATTTTTTAACTATAAAAAATTTCAAAACTTTCAAAATTTACAAAAATTTACAAAATTTTTCAAACTTTTTACGAAAGTTTGAAACTTTCCAAAAATTTCAACATTATCAATATTTTTAATATTTTTGAAAATTTTCAAAACTCAAGAATTTATAAAATTTTTACAATTTTTAAAAATTTTATTAAATTAAAATATGCAAACTTGTAAAACTTAAAAAATTTTAAAAATTTTAATAATTTCCAAAATTTTCCAGGAATTTTGAAACTTTCAAAAAATTCCCATAAATTCTCAAAATTTCCATAAATATCAAACATTTTTTAAAATTTGAATAATTTGGAACTTTCCGAAAAATTTCCAAAATTTTTCACATTTCGCAAAATTTCCAAAAATTTTAATAATTTCCAATCTTTTTCAACAAATTAAAAACTTGCAAAAAATTTTAAAATTTTCAAACGTTCCTAAAATTTTTAGAAATTTTAATGATTTCAAAATTTTTTGAACTTTCAAATAATGTCCGAGTGTCTGAAATTAACAAAAATTTCCAAAAATTTTAATTATTTCCAACCTTTAAAAAAAAAATTTTTTAATTTCCGAAGTTTTTCGAAATTTTCGAATTTCATAAAATCTTGGAAAATTTTGATGTTTTGAAAAATTTTTTAAAAGTTTTCTTAAATTTCTAAAATTTTTCAAAATTTCTAAAAATTTATATAATATTAATAAGTTCCGAACTTTTCAAAAAATATCTAAAATTTTCAACATTTTTCACAATCGGCAAAATTTTTTAAAAAAATTTGTTACTTTTAAAAAATTTTTAAACTCCTAAAATTTCCAAAAATTTTAATGATTTCAAAAATTTTGCATCTTTCAAAAAATTTAAAAAAATTTTTAACATTCACAAAAATTCACAAAATTTACAATATTTTTAATTTGTTTACAAAAGTTTCAAAATTTCAAAAATTTTCAAAACTTAAGAATTTATAAAATTCTTACAATTTAAACAAATTTAATGAAATAAAAAGTTAACCCTTTAAAGTTTCACTTCTGCTTTGTAGCCCCACTACCACATACTCTTTTTTATAATAAATATTTTAAAGAAATACAAAAAATAATTGGGAAAGTTTCTTTACCAAGAAAGTGTTTAAGTCAATCTTGATTTTTGTCCAAATTCGAAGTACAGTTGTTGCCCGAGATGAAATGCTGCTGTAGAGTAGGGGTCACTTTGGGGGTTAGGGGATCAGCGGTAAATCTCAGATTTGTACTTTACGATCTTCAGTAGAATTGCCTTCGACGCGGTGCGGTGATATCAAGCGCCATCTTAGGATCAGAAATTGGCAATAATTTTGTGAATCCTTCGATGCGGCGGTAAGGCGCCCGGATGTTCGATAAATCGCAGCGCAGTGTTCCATGCGCTGAGCTCATCAGCTTCGACGTCAAAGTATGTGACTGACGAGCTGTGCTCTACTTTTGCTGATGCATTAACGAGTTTACGCAAGAAACTCAGACTCGACAACAACTCCTTCACTCGAGTTTTGTTGCAATTAAAAATCACATATCCGTGACGAAATCCCCATACTCCGTGACAATATCGTAAATTAAGCTTGCTTCGAGTTTCAGTAATAAAGTGACTGCAATTCTGAATTTACTTTTTTCCAAGCTATTTTTTTTCGTGTTTTTTTTATTGATAATCTTCTCGTATTATAAAAAGATCTCGCCTGCTAAAAGTTCGATTTTACATTGGGCATTTACAAATTTTGACAACTTATCAGTTGGAGAGCTGAAGGCTAACAGAACTAAAGAGGCATAGTAGCCAAAGAACTATTTATTGCCTTCGAAAAGCATGCAAAAACTTTAAAAAATATCAGTTTTCGACAAATTTCGCAAATTTTTTTAATATACACAATTTTTTAAGATTTTCAAAAACTTCTAAGAATTTGAATAATTTCCAAACTTTTTTAAAAATATTGAAACTTTCCAAAAATTTAATAATTTCTACAAATTTTCAAAATTTTTTCAAGTTTCCAAAAACTTTAATAATTTTCAAACTTTTCAAAGAATTTAAAAAATTTTTTACGAATTGCAAAATATTTTCAAAATTTCAAAAAATTTTAATGATGCAAACTTTTTGAAAATTTTAAAAATTTCAAAAAATTTTAATCATTTCAACAATTTTCATTTTTGAAAAAATTTACCAAATTTTCAACAATTTTTAAAAATTTGGATAATTTCTAAGCCTCGTAAAATATTTCCAAAATTGTTCACAATTTGAAAAATTGTCAAAATTTCCGAAAATTTCAATGATTTCCAAACTTTTTCAAAAATTTTGAAATTTTAAAAAATTTCCAAAAGTTTAAAAAATTTACAAAAATTTACGAAATTTTTTAAACTTTATAAAAAAGTTTGACACTTTCTGAAAAAATCAAAAGCATCAATATTTTCAAAATTTTTAAAAACTTTCAAGAATTTATAAAATTTATACAATTATTATAAATTTTAATAAACAAAAATTTGCAAACTTACAAATGTTTTTATAACTTACACAAATTTTAATAATTTCTGAACGTTTTCACAAGTTTTCGAAACTTTAAGAAAATTTGCAAAAATTTTAAAAATTCATTGAAATTTGCAAAAATTTTATTAATTTTAAATCTTTTCAAAAAATTTCCAATATTCTAAAAATTTTTGGAAATTTTCAAATTTTCCAAAATTTTTATGATTTCAAAAAATTTCAAAAAATTTTAAAAGATTTCTAAATTTTCAGTAATTTTCAAAAATTTGTATAATTTCGAAACTTTCCAAAAAATATCCAAAACTTTTCACAATTAGCAAAAATTTTTAAACTTTCCTAAAATTTCTAAAAATTTTAGAGATTTAAAAAATTTTTAAGCTTTCAAAAAATTTCTAAGTTTCCGAAATTCACAAAAATTTACAAAATTCGCAAAATTGTTTAAAGTTTACAAAAATTTCAATCATTTCCAAACTTTTTCAAAAATTTAAAAAAATTTCAAAAATTTTTTTGGTTTGCAAAAATTTTATAAATTTCTAAAAATTGCAATAATCCAAACTTTTTTAAAAACTTCGAAAGTTTTAAGAAATTTCAAAATTTCCAAAAATTTTTAAATATTTAAAAATTTCCAAAAATTTTAATTATTTCGAAAAATTTCAGTTCTTAAAAAAATTGGATAATTTTCACTTTAAAAAAATTTCGAGATTTTTTTAAATTTCCTAAGAATTTCAAAAAGTTCCCTAAAATTTGATGAATTTTCGAAAATTTACAAAATTCACAACATTTTATGACAACCAGCAAAATTTTTCAAAATTTCTAAAAATTGTAATTATTTCTAAAAAATTTCATAATTTTTCCAAATTTTTTTATAAATTTGATACTGTCAAAACATTTCCAAACTTTCCTAAAATTTCCAAGAATTTTTAATGATTTTAAAAATTTTCAAGCTTTCAAAAAATTTCCAAGATTCCAACATTTACAAAAATTTGAAAAATTTTTTCAACTTTTTACAAAAGTTTGAAACTTTCAAAAAATTTCAAAATTATCAATATTTTTAATATTTTCAAAACTTTCAAGAATTTATAAAATTTTTACAATTTTCAACAATTTTATTAAATAAAAATTTGCAAACATTTTAAACATTTCTGTTAGACACTGACCTATCTATCGTTAGAAGGACTGATATTCACTTTCTTCCCTAGGGCAGGAAGTAGATGACGTAGCGAGAGAAGAGTAAAGTAGTATGCGATTGGCCACTTTCGATGAACTATGGAGGCGTCGAAAGTCGAACTTTCAGACGGGGCGTTGTGAAACATTACTTTTTTGGTTCAAAATAACGTACAGTCCACCAATATTAACCGATTTAGACAAAAAAAAATCTGAAGAGAAGCTGATAAGATTTTTAAAATAGTTGTCAAGCCTAATATTAAAATCAGGCTTTTAATTTTTTTGTAAATAAACAACTATAACAAAAAAATTGCTATTTTTTCTTTTTGACGTTCCCGGTGCTCATCGACAACAGGAAATTGATTGAAATCACCTGAATTTCATGGAGTAACATTATTCTAAGATGTTTCAATATTATATAAATAACAAAAAATTTGTTTACAAAAAAGTTTTTGTTAAAAGCATGTCTTCTACGATTTTCAGTGATTTTCCTTTTTTTAAAGTTATATTGCAAGAAATTTTAGTGAAAGCAATATAATAATGAAGAAATTTCTTTTTGATATTATTATTGTTAATATTATAAACAAATTTAATAAACAAATGCATTATGCAGGAATTATTCTACAGAAAAATTTATTGTTTTTTGTAAATTTTTTAAATTAGGAACTTTATTATAATTTTAGGAAATTGAAATTTTTTTCTAAATAATTCTAATGATTTTTTTAACAGAATTTAATATGCAAATGCATTATTTAGGCATTTATCGTCAGCAAAATTCGTTTCTTTCAATGCACATCCTTTTAGTTGGGAACTTTATGATAATTTCAGCAACATTGAAGAGTACACGATAAATGTTATGCTTTTTTTAACAAATTTAATAAACAAATGCATTATTAGTGCATTTGTCGACAAAAAATTTGTTTTTTCCGATATCAATTTTTAATCATAATTTCAGTTAAATTCATGATTTTTTATTTAATTTTATGATTTTTTAAAACAAATTTTTTAAATAAATGCATTATTTATGCATTTTTCGTCAGAAAAATTCGTTTTTTTTCAATGCCAGTCCTTTCATTTGGGAACTTTATGGCAAATAAGCAGCATTCAGATTTAGTTGATAAATTCTATGATTTTTAAAAACAAATTTGATAAACAAATGCATTAGGGAGGCAATTTTCGAAAGAAAAATTCTTATTATTATGTCAACTTTTTTAACTGGGAACTTCATGATCATTTCAGCAAAATTCATAATTATTTAATCACTTAAATTTTTTTTTAGTTAAATGAACACATGCATTATTCGGTCATTTGCTAATGAAAAATCGTTTTTGAAAAAATGAAAAATTTGTCAACTATTTATGAATTTTTTTGAAAGTATCATGCAGTTGCCAAATAAAAAGACTGCCATCGAAAAAAACGAATTTTTCCTTCCACAGATGCCCGGATAAAAAATTTTTTCAGTTTGTTTGAAGAATTATGAAATTAATAACCAATCATGTATGTAGTTGAATTTTTTATGAAGATCCAAATTAAAATGTCTAAATTATAAAAAAAATAAATAATTTTCTCGTCGGCAGATGCAATAATAATCCATTTGTTTATCACATTTGTTTAAGAAAATTATAAAATTGATCAGAAAATTATCAATTTTGCTGAAATTAATACAAAGTTTTCTAATTAAGAAAGTTGACATCAGAAAAAAGGAATTTTTCTGCCGAATAATGCCTAAATATTGCATTTGTTTATTACATTTTTTTGAATTATAAGAATTTCTGAAAAATTATAAATTTTGCTGAAATTATCATAAAGTTCCTAATTAAAAAAATTAACATTTAAAAAACGCATTTTTTGTGGATAAATGCCTGAATAATGCAATTGTTTATTAAATTTGATTATAATCTTAACAATAATGATTTCAAGAAGAAATTTATTCATCATTATATTGTTTTTATTCAAATTTTTTTGCGATATAACTTAAAAAATCGGAAAATTATGGAAAATTGTAGAAAACATTATTTCAAAAAAATAATTTGGTTAAAAAAGGTTTTTTTAATATAAAGTATTGTAGCATCTTAAAAAAATGCTACTCTATGAAACGTCGATTCGAATCATTTTCCTGTTATTGACGAGCACCGGGGACGTTAAACAGAAAATTGGACATTTTTCTCGTTATTTTGTTCATTTATAGAAAAATTAAAAGTCTCATTTAAAATTCAGGCTCGACAACTTGCTTCAAAATATTATTAGCTCTTTTTTAGATTTTTTTTGTCCAAATGGGTTAATATTTGCGGGCTGTACGTTATTTTGAAC